>JANLJB010003139.1:15030-66676 GCA_026212285.1 Bursera cuneata
TTTTTTTGTGTTAAAATTAAGAAAAAAAATTTTAGTAGGGGCAAAAATGTATTTTTAAGGGTTAAAATTAGCAGTTGATAAAAAAAGCAAACCTTAGGGGTTTAGTTGATGAAAATGGTAAACTTGCTTTCTACTTGAGATTAGGTCAAAACACAAAGGTACTATTTGATATTGTCCCATAAAGAATTTCAGCCAAATAAAAAAAAAAAAAAAAAGGTTAAAAGAACAAGTATATTTTGGAAGAAGTATTTGTGGTACCTTCTGAAACTGGACATTCTGGAGGGTCTATTATATTTTCTGGAGAACAAGCTTCAGGCACTGAATATGGAATTGGTTGCGCAATGCATACACTAGGATTCATTGAACCATTATCCTGATCTTGTGGAGGGATACTAGCAACCCTTAATGGATCAACCATATTATCATCATCAAATGTACCCGCCATAGTAATTTCCTCATCAATTTTATCCACCATTAAGGCATCTGAATATTCAACACTGGAATAGTTGTCACTTCCTTCTGCCATGTTTTCTTGAAACTCAGTCTCTACAATAGCATCTAATGGTTCCGAATTATCCGCATCTACAGGAAAGCCACTTGAATTTGTTTCACCGCGATTCTCACTCTCAGAATTTGCCTTGCAGTCCACTGCAGCACTAACTGGCATATCTGAATCATGAGCAACCTCGTTTACTAAGGACCAAAATGACTCAAGTTCAGAAAGAGAGGAGATCCTCCTGAAGAATTTTGGAGCACGCTCTCTTGATGAAATCTCATCTTGATTTCTCAACTTTAAGCTCCTAGAGTGAGGTAACTTTGATTCTCTGTTGAAACTAGACTCAAGCAACTGAGCATATCTATCCAGGGACTCATTTAGAGATGTGGTCCTTTTCATGTGCCATAGTCTACTGTTGCTGAGATCATGATGAGAACCATCAATATCATGACAACTTCTGGAGTTGTCCATACCATCTTGGCCGATATTCACGTTTTCTGAATTTGTAGGCTTCTCTTTTGCATCATTCATCAGTGTACATTCAGAAGGAACTTTAGGGGGGAACCCTTGTGTATTTGAGTGGTTACCCTCCTTTTTGTTCTCTTTAATTGCATGCTTTATTCTCTGCTTTATATCTCTGAGGTGACCTATAACTAATTGATTCCAACTTTGATGATTAGATACCTGGGATGAACCATGAGAAGATGTGCTTGCTTTACTTTTTATGGTGCGGCCTACATTTTCATCAGCTAATGAAGGCACTGCCTTTAAATTATAACCTTTTCGAGACCTGGCAGAATCAGTCTTGGGTACTTGAGTACTGGATACTGATGTTTCACCTTTTGGGAAGATCCAAGTTTCATTCTGCTTTTGTTCTAGTGTACTAGGCCTAAGATATCTGACACGTGATGAATCAGCTACTGGAAATGATCCCGATTTGCATAATTTTGCTTTCTTATTGGAAATCTGCTGCTCTGATATACTAATATCTGGATCTTGCAAGATTTTGAGGAATAACTCCTTGTTTACCTTAAATAACTCCAGAACATCCACGTATTCCTTAACCTGGTGATGCAGAACTTCTCTGTTGAGCTGCTTAGCATTCACCTGATTCTGATTTTTTGAGGTATCCATTACCTTGTCAGGCTTAAGCGCTGCATACCTTCCAGAAGGCTGGTATTGTCCCAACTTGTCTCCAGCATTTCCATTATCACAAATATCAGAGTTTTTATGTGTTGCATCCAATTTCCTCCTTGTCTTATTCAGAGATGAAACCTTCAATCTGCCGTCAGCAGCGTTTGCATCTTTGTGAAGGACAATAATTGGATTTGTCCAATCAGTGTTAATTTTACTGAGGCCAAGGTCTGAAGGTTCTAAATGATGGATTGAATACGTCCGCTGCAACTTTGATTGTGTAGGGAGGCCGAAAAACAAGTGCTTGTGATTCTCTTCCTTAGACATCTCCTCATTGATTAACGCTTTTATTCGGGCTTTGCCTGAACTTTTGTCCATTGAATTAAGTTTTTTAGTATCCTGTTCAACCTGAAAATTTTAAATTATGTTGCTGTCAGTCCATGTTTTCTTGTATGCAGAAGATACAATTTACATCCCATGATAAAGGGGATTATAAAAAGTGTAAAAACCAGCAAATATGTTTTATGCATTCCCAAGTGCTCAATGTGCATCATGAACTTACTTGGAAGTTGTCTGCTTTATCTCCCAACAAAATTTGCACTTCACCAGGATCACGTTCAATGGAAATTGTCTTCGGATTTCTGAAACCTACAATGTAGTTCATGCGTTACTAAGTGCATAAACAATTGAAAGTGCACATCAATGATCAACAGGATAGCTGCTAATCAGAAATGAACTCCTAGACCAATTCTTTTATCCAAGGGGAATGGATGCAAGTGTCTGGCTCTCTGGCATACAGTCAGGTCTTGCATAATCTCCAGCAACTTAGGAGATTTGAAATAGTCTGTTGAACAACATGATATACTGTAATACTGCAGCTGTAGATATTATGCAAGAAAAATAGTCTCCAATCCAAACCATAAATAAAATGTTCTCCTTTCTGCCTCATTAATTAGAAATATCTATTGACTATCCTATTTTTGTTGAGGCAAAGACATTTTTGCTTATCATAAAAGGGTGAGAACAGATTTATACTGTAAATTAGTTGACCCATATGAACTTATTGTATCACAATTAAAGCAGTAAAACTTGTAAAGTTCTTAGAAGCATTTCAAACATTTTGCAGTTCATGTTACAAGTTTCCAACAATTAACTATGCAGAAACAGCAATCAGTCGCAATCCGATAACCATTAAAAGAAGTTCTTCTCTTTTCTTTTTTGCAATTGCAAAATGATCATGATCCAGCTCTATGGTGTATGTAAATCTAAAAGTACTATATGTCCCTCTGAATGGCCTTTCTGTAGACCATCAGTTAGCATTAAAAGAAAAAAAAATGATGAAAAGAGAGCCTACAATTATCCTATAGACCTTTAACTACAGATTTCAGACTATTAAAATCCAGATATATATCAAGACACAAGAAACAAATGGGAAACGGGATGACACAGATTGAGATTGCTTACAAATGGCTCGTCTTCCTCTTCGATGCTTTTTATGTGGAGCCATCTTTTTGACATTATTCTGGTGATGATAGTGAAGAATATGGAGTATGGCCCACCAGCAGCCTGCACGGTAGTTCTCAAATTGAACTCCAGATTGTTCCCTCTGCAAGTGCCTCCCCATTTTTAACGGATGAGAAAATAGCTAGTTACAATTGGTTTCAGTCTCTAGGCCCACGATCTTGAGGATTCTGACAGAACAAAAATACCAACTTTTAACCAACACCAAATATTTCTATCGCCATGCACATGATGAGTTCAGTTATTGTTTTTGAAATTACACAAAGAAAAATATTTCAAACTTCCTCTTAATAGGAACAACCATCAAACACCATGCATAGAAGATGGAAATCAGGGCCTGCCAAGTGCCACATAGTATGTTGAGCATGTCTAATAATATGATTTTCTTCTTCTAAGAAAGTTATGGAGATTCCAAGCCAAGAACCAAAAAACCCACGTTTACAGAGCTTAATAATTTTGAACTTGACTTAAGAAACAAGAACTTGGTGATGATAAATTTCTACAACAAAAGAAGAAAAGATAGTATAGCTTATGAAACAGATTATATGAATAAGGAAGATTCCAAGTTTTAAACCAACATATGCATGTATCTTCAGTTTATTAAGATTGGAATTCCTTCAAACTTCATCAGAAGATAAAATATAAAAAACTCAACACCTTTAATCGTTACCAGAACATTAATTAACTAAACAAAAATTTAGTTGACCCTTCTTTACTTAAAACTAAAAGAAACTTCTTATGCGTTTCTTGTAGCTGCAGTAGCGACAATAAAATTTAATAAACAACAAAGTAACAGAAACAGATACTGAACCTTAAAGTTCAGAAACCAAAACACAGTACAGAAATAAAGAAAGCTAACCTGTTAAGAAACAAAAAGCTTGAAAAGGGTCTCTATGCATGAGTTGTATTTATGATCACAGCAGCAACATATAACAACCAAATATTTGTCTTTTAACGTAAAAGAAGAAGAGGAAGAAGAACAAAAACGAAAACAAAAAAGTTATCAAATTTGGTTATATACCAAGAAGACCAAGGAAAAGCAGACGCTAAAGTTGTTTATTGGAGCTTGCTTTACCCGCCAAGCCAGGTCCACACTCGATCTCCTTTTCTACTAGACTGGTCCAAGTTCAGCAAGAAGCCAAATCTCTCACGTAAACTATGCGTTAGTATTAGATCACCAAATCAATAATGCATACTAACCAACCGCAAACAAGGAGTTAAACTCTGACCTCTGTGTAGCTCACCAACCCCATTTGATTGCATATCAACTGTCGAAAACATAACTATGGTAACATTAAAGTTGAAGTAATAATAAAAAACAAATGATGTAATACACCAGTTTCGTATTATTATATGATGAGATTTTCATCAGAAAGATAATTGCACCCAACCGTGATTAGACAAATAGAAGATGAAGAGAGGAGGGTAGTTAGGATGTTGCGAGTTGATGTGATGTGATTGTAAGGAAAAGGACAGAACCGGCTTCAAAGGGGCAGTTAAAACGTTGTACGTACTTGGAGAAGGAGTGTAGAGGATCCCAGATGTTTATTCTCTAGAGTTGAATCGTATACTCTTTCGTAGAAAAAGATGTTGCAACATTATCTTTGTATTGTATTCTTCTTGTTATAATGGCGTTTTCTGATTATTATAATATTTGTATAAAATTATGTGATTAATTACTTTCTTATGAATCACATCATCTTTTAGAAAACAAAAAAAAAATTGTCTCTTATATCAATAAATAATATATAAACAAAATAATATTTCAATATTAATGTTGTAGGATGATACTCTTATATAAATGAATTGGGTAGTAGTTATAACTTTAACCTTAACTAAAAAATAAAATAAAAATAAAAAAAAAATCAAACTAAAAATAACCAAATTTAGAAGTGTTTTGAAAAATAGTTTAACCTAATTTTTTTTTAAATTTTCTAGTCAATCAACAAAGCCAATAAGTCACCGATGGGCGTAGCTTGTCAAAAGCGCAACTATTATAAGTTTTTACAGGTATATGTTAACATCTTGTATACCATCTAGTATTTTATAAAAATGATATCCAATAATTAAAAATTTATCAAACTAAGCAATTTATTGAATAAAAATAGTTGAATACAGTATGAAAATAGTTTTTATAATAAAATTACATTATCTTAAATATATCGGCAAGTGTCTCTAAGATATACATAAGATTATGCGTATAAGTTTAGATAGTAGATTGTTTAGAAAATGTGCATCAATCAAGTGAGTTGTTATATACTTCAAACATATATAATTAAACTATAAGCCAGCTTTGTCATATATTAATTATTAATTAAATGCTTTAATATTCTCTACACTTGGAAATATCAACACTTTGAACCCTTCTTCTTCACTGCATTAATGGACTTATTCAAACTTGGTTACACTTGCAATATAATCTCTTTTTCAAGATTATTCAAATTAATGACTAACGAATATAATAATTAAAAGAGAGGGTGGTCCAAGAAAATAAAAACACAACTATGCATTAATTTACAATAAACTTATATATATGCATAAAAATTTTACACAATTATTATGGCAATTATGAGTTTCATCATATCATATATACATAAGAGTCATCTTTTTTTTATCTCGGGTCCGTAAGAGTACTAATCTGAATACTATAATTGTTCATTATAGTTATATTATAAGAACTTTGTTCTTCATTGAATTAGGAAATAAAATGAAAATTTTTGTGCTTAAAAATGATTAAAAAGGATCCTTTAGATATATGAATTACAATGATATGATTTGAGAAAGAAAAACAGCAAAAACAAAGTGCTAAACGATGAAATTTGAGAAAGAAAAACATAGTGCTACCTTGATATTTAATGGGTCGTTTCTGTCATATTGGTCTGTCCATGCAATTACGACAAAGTCAATCTATAATTTTCCATGAAAATGATAATGCTGACTCGTCCACTGTCGCTTGGGATAAAATTGTATGCCAAGGCTGACCAGGAAAGCACCAAGGTGAAAGATACGGACTCGAACTGAAATAAATATTCATTAGAATTGATTAAAGAAATTAACAAGAATTACCCACAATCGAGGTCACTGTGTTCTCACTTCTCAGGTAGTCAAAACGTTGACATGATCTACACGGTCTCAAGTTTCTAGAATGCTGGAAGATGGACCCTGACCGAGGTTTAATCGTGTTTCATGAGACCAATCAAACGTGAAATAATGTTGAAACGAAATTTGTACGCAAAATCCAACAATCTGCCGTGTCAAAGCTCTAAAACTTTTAACTAATAATATATTTTGTGTGTTCATAATCATCATTCACCAGTCTTCATTACAAAGGTGGAACCTGCAAATTGCATTAGAAAATTCGGCTAATGGGAAGGTTGGGCCATTCCCCAGACTCAACCCACAAGTAGCAGATTGGCGCTCATGAGGATTTTTGGGCCAGAAAGCGGATGTACAAGCCCAAGTTGAATGAGCCCAAAAACCTTCTTTTTCTTGACCATTTAAAAAAAAAAACATATTTGGAAACGTGTAGCTAAACAATGGATTGCATAGCTAATATGGCTACATGGCACGTTGGTTCCCAGGTACATCCACACTTGAATGAGCCCAAAAGCCATTACTTTTCTTAAACAATTAAAAAAAAAAAAAAAAAACATTTTTTTCCCTGAAAAGTGGTACCTATGCCTGATCATACCCAGTAGAACAAGAACAAGAAGTGATTGCTTCAGGCTAAGGCAAAGGCGATGTTGGAGAAATTTGGCATTATATGCATATAAATCAACAGAACCGCACAGGCATTTACATTCAATAATGCAAGTTGCAGCTTAAAAAAAAAATTAATAATGGTTCCCTTGTTCCTGTTTGAAGAATATTATACGGAAAGCATCAGCAGAACACTTACTAGCACAGCAGATTTCCCAGCTTTCTTCTGTTCACACGAAATTAAATGAGAAGGTGAAAAGGGCTAGAATAGTATATTCGATCCAGTTCTTTACCATACCCTTTTGTTCCATCCTGTCTCTCAGTATGCTTCGTGATCTCTCGTGATCTCTTCATTTGCTTTTTCTTTAATTTTTCTTCTTTGCATTTTCATTTTTACACATGCTGCTTGCTGTCAACTTTTCGTACATTCTCTCTTGTTTTACTTGGGTGAGTTAAAGCAGTTTACAGATTACTTTTACTTGCCTAGTGATAGCTTTATTATTCAAGATCATCTTGTGGCTATGGTGTACTTGGTAGTGCTTTTAAGACAATGAAAAGCACTTTCAAATGGTCTAAACCATGTTTATTTTACGTATTCTAGTGTTTGACTAAAGAAAATCACTACTTGATTTCAATTGTCAGATTTAATTAAAATCTAAATTATGATAAATTGACAAAATCAATATCCAATCTTGTTTTCGAACATCTAAAATCATTCCAAGTGTCCAATTTGTTGCTGCCTCTTCATCAAGGTAAAGTAACTGCTCTTCTTTATGGTGACAGAACAGAGCTTTGAAATGGAAGAATACAAAAATGACAACCATGCAGATGCTTGCCACGTAGGCACTAAAATCTAGGTTAACAGAGCGTCATCTCTCATCACAAAGCCCTTCCAGTTTCGACCGTTCCCAAGTTGATATTTTTTTATTGTTTAATCAGAAGAAGGCTCAAAATCTCTCGAGTATGGACGGTGATTTTTGTCGCAGTCACCGTCCAACCATTTTATACACGGTTGTAGGCTATCAGGCCCGTCTACTATTACTGTATTGCCCTCTTGGAGAGGGAATTCGGAATACCTAATTTCTGCCTGCGCTCTACGTCATTAATTGACGTGGCCATTAATTATTGGATCCAATACCGTCCAATGGATTTCATTTTATAATATTATAAATATTCTAAGAAAAGAATTATAAAAATTAATCAAAGTATTTAAATAATATCTAAATTTCTAACATTTCGATTATTTTTTAACATGTCCCTTAATTAGGTAATTTTTTTTAATTTCTCTTATTTTTTATAGCATGACCTGTGAATAAGCAAAACACTTTAATACTTCTGTTAAGCCAACGGTCTTATGTTACATTACATGGAAGGCTTCTGAAAGATTCGCATTTGACCTTGTAATTATGGCTTGTTATATTGTTACATTAAATTGATTTAGAAGAGCTCAACAGTATTTTATTTATGAAAGCAGTGTCTGACACTTTGGGAGTATACAATAATTAAAATTAATATTACTAAATTGTAATTGTTGGCAACTTCCATTATCGTATATCAAAGTCGATAAAAAAGAAAAGAAATCCAAGATAAGATGTGAATTTATTACCTCAGTATTAAATTATGATTAGGATAATTACATTCTTCCCCATGCAATGCAAATGGATACTGTAAATGAAAACAAACTGGGACCGTAATTTGATTCCATTTTTGGAAAATGACTTTCGAGACCAATATTTTTATCTGATTCTATCTACAAGTGTACAAGAGACGAGGTCCTGTCTAGCAGCGAGTGTGCCTACTCGCTTATCCAACGCAAGTGGAGAAAGAATTTTAATAACAAAAAACAATAGTACACAAATTCAATGCATCACCATCACCATAATCATTTTGACCCTCCTCCATCATCACGCTCTCACTCTGCTGCGAACAACACTCACTCAACACAATCGCTCGCTCGCTCGCTCTCTGCAATTAGAGAGAGAGAGAGAGAGAGGCTGAGAGCAGCACGCACAACTAGAAGGCGGAAGATAAGCTGAGACGATGGCTATCAGGCTCCACATTTCCCATTTTGCCCTTGCAATTGTAACGTATTTACTGCTTTTCACCACTCACATTCATGCCCTCAGCATCACAGGCCTACTCTCACCTTATCCAAACTTCTCCGATTTCTCCGCTCTCTTCACCTCCGCCGCCGCGGCCGTAGATGCCGACCTCTCCCACCGCTCCTCCCTCACGCTCCTCACCGTACCGAACTCATACCTGACCTCGTCCTCCTCCGTGGACTTCACGCGCCGCCTCTCTCGCTCCTCCCTGGACGACCTCCTACGCTACCACGTGCTGCTCCAATACTTCTCCTTCGCCGACCTGCAGAAGATCCCTCCCGAGGGAATTCTCGTGACAACTCTCTTCCAGACAACAGGTCGGGCCTCGTCCAATTTCGGTTCGGTTAACATCAGCCGGAATCCGAATACAAACACGATTACTATCCACTCCCCGGCTCCTTACTCGCCCTCAAACGCCACAGTTTTGAACATCGTCAAAACCCTCCCTTACAATATCACAATCCTGTCCGTAAACTCGCTCCTGGTCCCGTACGGCTTCGATCTCATGGCGTCGGAGACTAGGCCACCGCTGGGGCTGAACATCACCAAGGCCCTGATTGACGGCCACAATTTCAACGTGGCGGCGTCTATGCTGTCGGCGTCGGGAGTTGTCGAGGAATTCGAACAGGACGAGGGCGGGGCCGGGATAACGCTGTTCGTTCCGACGGATACAGCGTTTGCAGATCTGCCCGACAACGAGAAGCTTCAGTCTCTTCCGGCGGACAAGAAGGCTGTCGTGTTGAAGTTCCACGTGTTGCATTCGTACTATCCGTTGGGCTCGCTTGAGTCGATTGTGAACCCTGTTCAGCCGACTTTGGCTACGGAGGACATGGGCGCAGGTCATTTCACTTTAAACATTTCACGGCTGAACGGCTCGGTGGCGATCGATACTGGGCTCGTGCAAGCCTCCGTGACGCAAACAGTGTTTGATCAGAATCCGTTGGCGATATTCGGAGTGTCGAAAGTGTTGCTTCCAAGAGAGATTTTTAGCAAGGAAGCTGCAGCTCCGGCGAAGCCTAGAAATGAAGAGATGGGAAATGCTCAGGCGCCGGAAGTTTCACTCTCGCCGGAGAATTCGCCTGGACTCGGTGGTCCATCTTCGCATCTGTCGTCACCGCCTGGTTTCCGGCCAGACATTAGATCAGGAGCTGATGGGTTTCATCAAAGGCGGAGCTGCATTGTTGCTGCTCTGAGTTGTATAGCATTGTTGTATGTATTGGTATGATATTCTAATTTTTATTTTTTATTTTTTGTTTTTGTTTTTGTTTTTATTTTTTAACCCTGTGAATTGAATTTGGCTACAAAAGTAGCTCAATTTATTATTTTTGGGTTCTGGGATCGTAGAGGGAATGGTAATTCTGTCGATGATGATGATTTAATAATTTGATTATATTGAGAAGGCACCAATTTTTGCTTGCTGGCTGCATCTGTGGTTTTGTTTTCTTTGTTGTTGTAAAGAGCATTTGAATATTGATAAATTCAATCTATTATTATCTTCTACGAATTGTAGAAAACAAATTGTATTTGACTCGAGGGACAGTTATCAAGTGTTATTTCTTAGATATTGTGCGAAATGCTTGTTTATTTTCGGTGTGTTCTCTTTCTGTTATAGACAACTTCTCAGCCTATTTTAGGGCTTCAATCCATATGAAGCTCAATGCAATTGCAGGGTATCTGCAGATTTCTCGGAAATGGAATTGAAGAAGAAAAAATGGGTTTTGTTAATGCAATTCAATTCAAGAATCAACACCTTTCCTTTCCTTCTGTCTAAAGCGATAAAGCTATCATTCTTTTCTCCCTAAAAAACCTGTATTCTGCGCTTTCCAGAACTATAAATTCTTCTTGCACTATTTCTTTATAATTTTTTTTTTTTTTTAATCTATGTCTCTGTTTGCCACTTACCCTCCAATACCAAATGTTAAAGAGCAAACTTAGACTCAAGGGAAACTCACAAGTCAAAGTGGAGGTACACCGTACACTGATACACACATCCACACCTGAATCTCAGGAGACGGGCAGCTACTGTACTGCCTACTAGTGTATAGAGTGAATAGTTACACTGATTTTTACAGATATTTCAGTCGAGAAATTTTGCACATGATTGCCTTCACTTTCATTTGCAGGCTCACAAAGAATCTTATTCCACTGTGTTTGAATTAAATTATTAATTATAAATATATATATGTAATGGCAATTTTCAGTCGATTTGATTGTAATTGGTGGTAGGCCAAAGCCAAGTCAGTCTCATTCTCATCCGTGAAGTAGAGAAAGTGGATGACAGAAGGCAACCTCTGCTCTGTGACCCCACAATCCTTTTGACGGTCCCTGATGTGAGCCACGCTTTTCTATGCCGTCAGATTTTGATTGGACTGCTCTGCGCTGTCAGTGTACGGCCGGATCTAGGGTTACTAGATTGGACAGAATAAAAAGGAAATTGATTATCTACCGTGTAATTGTTCGTATCCTGTTCGAGTTAGTATCCATACGTGGTAACAGTCCCATTAAGATATTAACGGATCATGGGTCCCGTTCAAGCATAACATCCCTGTTTTTGAACAAAAAGTTTATAAAAGTTGTAATCAGTAAAGCCTGATTATGCGATGATTAACAATTAATGATCGTGAAACGACATTTTTCTGTAGGCCCACCAAGCATAATCGGGATCCGGCTCATGTAATCCATTAAATCCAATATTATGTAAATGGGCCCAAATCAAAGCCTTATGTTTGCCTTGTTGGGCCTGTGAGTTAAGCCCATAATTTTATGGTCACAACCGTGAAATTGTCGAACGGGTGACGTGATTGTGACTTTGAGTCGTCGAAAACAACATTAGATTATAGTCCAAGATAGTGGTTTTGAAATTTGATCATTAGTGACATAAAGTCAGTAGAATTTGAACATGTATGGTGTGCCGTGATTGAACAGCTATTAAACAGAATTTGGTCCGAAATTTTGAAGAAATTTGTCTCTTGTTTTTGGGAAATTGAACAAAGCAAAGCGTAGACTATTGGATAAATCTGTTGAATGAGAACCAATTGTAAACCAACTTACACAAGTTGACTAATGTAACAATATGCTCCCAATTTTGACAATATTGACAAGTTCAAAGTTGACAGAATAATATCATCATTGTTACCGAGAAAATTGATTTTCTTCCGATACGCTATCAGCCCAAAGGATACACAAAAATGATATTTAAGTTGGAATTGAATTAAATATTAGCAAAAGCTCACGAGGGGAAGAAGAGAGGAAGCTTCTGATATAATCATTCAAAGCTTGGTTTCTTGTCAAAGTTAGCAACACGAAGAGGGCCAGCCCAAGAAGCGTATGGTGTTGAAATGGCGACAAATTTTTAGTTCTGATGTGTATATGAAAACAGTTTTTACGATAGTTGGCGCTTGGCTGGCTTGGATTGGCTTAAATGTTAGTGGGTACTTATTGGTTGTGGTGATTGTGGTGGTGGTGATGTGGTGGTGCTACAGCTGCTGCTGTTACCTCACAACAGCGACAATGGAGTGCCTACAGATTCCTCTTCTGTCAAATTATCTGGATTGTGTTCTCACAATGGCTAGCATATATACCATTCTCTTGCTTCAAATATCTTTCTTCGAAAGACCAATTTTATCTCCCTCCCTTAAGTTTACAAATTTCATTTAACTGTTATGTAATCTTTGAAATAATCCGAACCCCCTTCACTAATACATTGATTTCGCATTAAAATTAAGAAAAAGTTTCCAACAAGAATCTACCTATTTAACAAATTAGATGAAAATGAATAATTCTACTTATAAACCCAATTTTATATAATTAAATTTCGTATAATCCCGTGTGTCATAATCTAATTCGATGATTTTTACTTATCCAATGATAAAAATATAGTACGAAATAAAAGTTAACAAGTAAAATAGACAGTTTGTAAAATTTTCAAAACTACGAGAGGTTAAATAGAATTGCTGTAAATTATCTCTCTTCACCCAGCTAAATTTTGCCCATGATTCCTTTTATACTAATTAATATTCTTGGAGATTGACTTCTGAAAACATCAACATTCTTCTTGTAGTCTGCCCAAGTGTGCTCAAATAATTTGGGAAATCTTTTGATTAGGTGCTGTTTCTACAAATATATCTAATTAGAATATGTTGTTAAAGTCAAAAAGACTGATTTCCAGCAGAACAATTTTGTCAATGCGTTTATTCTTTTCATGGATGGCTTTATTCATAAACTCATTAGTGCTAGACAATGCCCTCTCGAAATTGACATGACCCGTTTTCCACTTCTTTTCTGTTTAACTTCTGATTAAGCAGGGCCGCATGTTGTAGAAAATTATCCATAGAATCTGAACAGCTGCTCATATTTTCATAAATTTTAAGCGTTTAAGATTCCCCTCATATAAATCTGGTTTATTACTGTAGACGAAAAATTCTTTCCTCCATTCTTGAGTTCTGACATCTGGACTCACATTTGGGTTCAAATGCAACTCTACAGAGAGTGCAAATGTTAAGATGGGCTGTGAAGTGTGGAGGACAAGTGGGTGTAGATTATATTGTTTGTTTGTTTGGTCTTTTTTCTTGGATCAACCAATACCCAAATGGCAGCCACAAAGGATGGTTAAGAGGTTTAGCTGAAGCTTTGGGTAGGCACATCAAAGGTTGGTTTAGCTGAAGTGGAAAGCATTATCAGTCAACAAACCTGCATGATGCCAGCAGAGCCAAAATGTCCAATTGCTAATAAAAACAACACCCACTATACTACACACAAATTGAAAACAAAAACACCCACAATGGATGGAGAGAAAAAAGTGAAACTATATAACAATTCAAAGTCAAGATTTAAGGATCTTCAACTTAATGGGGTCAATGCATTATGCCATCATCTTTCTTACTTACTCCAGAAGGTTTGTTTGTATAATATATAAACTATGCCATATAACACATCGGAACTTCTTCAATTTGCTTTCATTAATATATTGTACATGATAAAGGCTACACTGTGTTTGTTGATGGCATAGATTATTGGTTGACAAGATCATGATTGGGGAACGCACTAACAAAAGTAAATAATAGAGGATGAAATGGGGAAATGTAACAGAGAATAAAAGAGTTAAACCTCTAAAGGTGATTAAAAAGATATGAAAAGGTGAAATATAATTGATGTATAAACCATTAAGCAAAGAGACTTTGATGGGTTTGCTGAATTACAACTAACTATTAACAATGGTGTGAAAAATTAATCCCAAAATATATAAAAAGAAGATTTTTCAAAAGGGCTTAGCTCATCATCCTTTGTTGTGCTAATGATGACCATTTGGAATTAAAATGAATGGGTGTGGATGAAAGGAGGACTTTAATAAGGTTAAAGTTTAGTTGTAAATTCTTGATTATGTTATATTGTAGATTAGATTAAGTTATGGTTTTGAGTTGCTTGGTTCCATATTGCATATTCAAAATTTAAATGTAAATTCATTTGATGTTGGAATAAGACTTGATAATTTGTTGATAAGCTCTATTGGGTCAGCATTACTCTTTAATTATCAAAATATTTGTGAAAAGAAACAATGAAAATCACAAGTCAATTAAGTTGATTGTGGAAGGGTTTGACAAAGTTTTTGTTTGGAGTATCAGCTAGGTGTTGATGGTTGAAGGAGACAAAGGGAGAGAAATCAAGATTGAAGAAAGAGGATAGGGTGGGTCAAGCAATTTGTGAAGATGGTGGATAGGCTAGGTTTCTCCACTTGCAAACATTGAATGATGATGGTTTTGAATTCTCAAGTGGAATATTATTATGATTTGTGAAAGTGGGAACTAATTAAGCTGCTTTTTCCTATATTAAATTGATATTAAAAGCTTAGGTTCTTTTGGATTCTCAATTAATTAATATTTTTTTACATTAATTGGGTTAGTCTCCATCCACCCTTCTTTATTTTGGTGTTGTTGGATGCAATCATGTACCTGAAAACCAATTAACTTTGTCTCATAATTATATGCCACTCTCATTTTAATTGCAAAAAAAAAAAAAAAAAATGTATTTTGAGTTATACTTACATAACTATTTGAGTAATGTTGTATTTATGATATCAACTCCTACTCAAGTTTCAAATCCACTACAATAAGTAATAGTGAAAATATGATAGACATATTGAAACCCTTATTACACAAGAATCTATATGTGTTTTTCGTTTTAATATAATCGGTAAAATTTGTAAACTCAATCCAAATTAATCCACAACCTAAAATCAACGAGGATTGGACTAGATTGGATTACAAATCTTAGGAATCAAATCGGATTGTGAAGACTAGTCATTTTCACATATGAAATAGTATTGTAAAAACAATCGAATATCTATCCGAAACAATGATACCTTAGATTTTTATCTTAAAAGTTATAGTCATGTGCTTTCAAGAGAAGTTTATCTAACAAAAAAAATCTCTATAAAAAAACGCATTTGCCTTTTACATAAGGAAACTTCTAAAAGTCTAATTTTTGTTCTTTAAGATAGAACATTTTACAATTTCCAAATTTTCAATAATATGACTTCATGTACATATATATATATATAACTTTTCATTTGAGAGTGTCACATTTTAAAATCTCATAATTTGGTATAAAAAATATAAGACAATATTTAAGATGTGTTTGAGTTTTTTATTTTCTTTTAATTACCAAATAATCAATTTTCTTTTAATTATTATATATAGCATTTATCTAGAATAGATAGATTCTTGTACCCTCAAAAGGCAATTTCATTCCGTTTCGTTTAGAGAATATTTCACTTGAAAGAATCGTTCTAGATTGTTTGTTTCCCTTTAGCCGCCGTTAGTTGAAAAATAGCTGAGTTGTGAAGACTTACAAAATTACTAAAGTACCCTTCTGCATAAGAAACGAGGCCCGCGCTTTTGCCATTCCACCGCTGCCGACCTCGCATCACCACCATTCCACCAACCCTCAATTCATCATCTCTCTACAACTTAAGAGCAGCACCTTCATTACAATCGCTATAGCTGCCGCTCCACCTTTAACGATTTATTGAAAATTCGAAGCCCAATATCTCCATTGAAACGACGCAGTGCAGAGTCATTTAAGAATTTTTTCAAATATATTATCTATCATCTCTGTTCACTCAAAATCACCCATCACTATCAAAACACCCCAAGATCCACCAATTCTCCTTCATAGCCGCTTGGTGGCTACTTGACCAAGGAGTGATGGCTACAGCATGACAGTTGCGGAGTAGAACCTTACAAAAAGCATACGAAACTTCTTTGACTGGTTATTAGAATAACCAATTAACGTAGAACTTTAAATTAAAATTCACACTTCAAAATCTGTATAATATTTTTCGATAAAATTAATAATAAAATTATTTTAGTATTGAAAATAATTATTTATTTAAAACAAAGTAGAATCCTAAATAAATAAGAGATTATTAATATATCATAAAAAAACATATTTTATTTTATTATCTTCGTAGCATCAATATCCAATCGGATCATATAATTTAAGTTTTTTTTATTTGGTAGGGTAGATGGATATATATTTTTTATTTTAAAAATAAAATTACATTTTTATCCTTCATCTGTTAAACTCTAACAGACGTCAACTAACGATGAGAAAAGTCCAATAACTTTTTTTTAAGAAAAAAAGAAGAATTAAGAACGTGACAAAGTCCAAAAAACTATTCCACTAATAATTATAAATAACTTTTTGTGGTCAACAAATTCGAAAGTCAAAACAAAAATATAAAAATAAATAGAATTAGAAGTTGCCCGAACGCAGAGCTTCACGTAAAGGTTACTGAATCAGAATTAGTAATTGTTCAACCACCCCACCTCAACGTATTAATTAAACTAACTAAATATTCCAATAAAAAACACAAAAATTCATTTCATTTTGAAGAAAAAAATCCTAAAAAGTCAAGCCTGAGTTGCATAAGACTACTCGGGAACCCTCAAGTTGACAAACGAGTGGAGCGATTAAACATTGAGATGACAGGTGTCAGTCAACCCTTGCAATTTGTCCATCTTCCTACTACGCCCGATCCAACGGTGATCGTTGCACGCTTTCCCATGTTCATTTAAGGGGCTTCCGCTATTTTGACTTTTCGATCCATTCCAGAAAATTTATGAGTTATGACCCCTTTCAGTTTTCAGCCGCGCTGCTAAACTCCCCCCGTCACGCTCTTACTTCCGCGTGAGCCCACTCTCATCTTCCACTTCAAGAACAATTCTATACTACAGTGTAATTTTTTTTATAAAAAGAAAATACATCCATTATAATTTTAAATTCTTAAAGATGATTTAAATTATTAAAATTAGTGAAAAAATCTATTTATTTTAATAGTATTTAAAATTTGGTATTATTTTTTAATTCATCTCTTTTATTTTCAAAAAGCTCTATTAAAATTCTAACCAAAATTCATTTTGCAAACAAAAAATTTAATTTAGAGTTTTAAAAAATAAATTAATGAGAAATTGAGTTGCTTTTACTTTATAAAATCGATTCTAAATTATATACTGAAGAGAAGTTTTATATTAACCATTTTAGAGCACTCATCTATTTTTTCAATCTAGCTTTTTTTTTAATTTCAATAAAATATATTGTACTGTTGAAGTTCATGAAATAATGATTATAATTAAGAAGTTAATGTAAATATTAGTTATAATGAAATTCACCAATCAGGAAGGGGGCCCACGTGCCACCAGCGATAGAGCGTGTGCACCACTCTCCTTAACGAACAAGCAAACCTAAATGTAAACCCACGAGTTTATTGAAAGCCCGACCAGTGGTCAACGCCTCTCTACTCATAACACAATACACGGATTATAAAACAATAAAAAATAAAAAATAATTTCCAATTTTAAATAAAATTCAAACAAAATAAAAGGCATTTCTCCCATTTTCAAATCAGCCTTGTAGTCCCAAAGTCAACGCTTCTCTCTCTCTCTCTGTCTCTCTCTGTGTAAATTCACAACTCTTCTTCGTCTCGGCTTCTTCTCTCTTTCACTCTTCAAACAACCCATCTGCCATGACGCTTCGATTAATATTACTCTAACTTCAAAGCTCAAACAATTCTTCTTTGAGCTGCTCTTTCTGTTCTTTCTTTTTTTAATTTTTTTATTATTATTTTTTGATTTTATTTCTAAGTTGTTCTACTATGGGAAACGGTTTCGGGAAGCTTACAGTGTGCTTTAGCGGTGGCGAACAAGCTCGCCGCCGCAACGACATATCGGTTCTGATATCGGACCCGCTCGATGAAGGCTTGGGACACTCCTTCTGCTACGTTCGGCCCGACCCGACCCGGTTGTCGTCGTCGAAGGTCCACTCGGAGGAGACGACGACGTTCCGTACGATATCCGGCGCGTCCGTCAGCGCGAATACTTCAACGCCGCTGTCGACGGCGTTTGTTGATCCGTACACGTACAGTAGCTTCGATCGGGCGGCGGCGTTTGATTGCTCGAACAATTTCTCGTCGATTCCGCTGCAGCCGATTCCGAAGACTCTGATCAACTCGGGGCCGATATTTCAGGGGAACTTTAACTCGGGTCCGCTGGAGAGGGGGTTCATGTCGGGTCCGATTGAGAGAGGGTTCATGTCGGGTCCGCTCGATCGCGGGCTGTTTTCAGGTCCTATTGAGAAGGGTAGCTCCGAGGAGCAGTTTCAGCGAAGCTTCTCTCATTCGGGTTTTAATTTCCGACCCAGATCGCGAAAACGGTCGCTGATTCGAGTCCTGCACAGAGCGATATCGAAGACAATCTCGCGCAGGCAAAACTTGAACTCAATTGTGGCTCCTATTAAGGGTACAGTTTCGGTTAAAGAACCCGATTGGATAATCGGGTCGGAGAAGAATCAAAACGATAACAATTTTACTGTAAGTAGCGACGGTAGCTTATTGGAAGACGATGAGTCGTTAGAGTCTCAAAATCTTCAATGGGCTCAGGGGAAGGCAGGGGAGGATCGTGTACACGTCGTCGTTTCGGAGGAACACGGCTGGGTCTTTGTTGGTATTTATGATGGATTCAACGGCCCTGATGCTCCGGATTTTCTGCTATCCAATTTGTACTCAGCTGTTCACAAAGAGCTCAAAGGGCTGTTATGGGATGACAAGTTTGAGCCTTTGAAAACAGAGGCTACTGAGCTCGATTTTGATAAGAAGGATAAGGATTCTGCAACTGGAACTGATGCTCTTGCTAGTTGTACGGGGGGTTCTTGCTCACATTGTGTAGATTTTGATTCGAATTTGAAAAAATGCAGAAGCAAGAAGTTGAAGAGTAGTTACAGAGGGGCGGCAAAGAAATGGGAGGAGAATCAGAGGAGGTGGAAGTGTGAGTGGGACCGGGAAAGACTAGAACTTGATCGGAAATTAAAGGAACAGTTGAATAGAAACAATAAAGATAAAGCAGAGGAGATCATTCATGGTGATGTTTTGAAAGCGTTGTCGCAAGCTTTGAAAAAAACAGAGGAGTCTTATTTGGATGTGGCGGATAAGATGGTGGTGGAGAATCCGGAATTGGCTTTAATGGGTTCTTGTGTGCTTGTGATGTTGATGAAGGGTGAGGATGTTTATGTGATGAATGTGGGTGATAGCAGAGCGGTTTTGGCGCAAAAAGCTGAGCCTGATTATTGGCTGGGGAAAATTAGGCAAGATTTAGAGAGGATTAACGAAGAGACTTTGCATGATCTTGAAGGGTTTGAACTGGATAAGCCAAGTTTGGTTTCTAATCTAACTGCTTTTCAGCTTAGTGTGGATCACAGCACTAGTGTGGAAGAGGTATTGTTTTTTTTTTTTTTTTTTTTTTTGGGNGGTTTTGTTTTTTTTTTTTTTTTTTTTTTGGAGCTTTATAGGGAATTTTTGTTGATTTAAAGTGTTTGATGAATTATAAAGGTTTGTATTTCTTTTTTTGTTTCTCAGGAAGTTGAGAGAATAAAAAATGAACACATGGATGATGCTTGTGCTGTGATGAATGATCGTGTTAAAGGTTCTTTGAAGGTCACTCGGGCTTTTGGTGCTGGCTTTCTCAAACAGGTGTGTCTTCGTTTTAGATTTTCTGCTTTCTTTTGGATGGAAGCTGAGTATGCAATTATATTTTTTTCAAAAGTAGGCGGTTGAGAAATTCAATTTATGGAGTAAGTTGCGGATACTCTTTTGAATATGTTTGCAGCAGCATAAAGAACATAGATATAATATTGTGAACCTACTCAATTTCCTGAAACTTAGATGAGCAGTTTCTTAATAATTTTGGCAGGCATATTGCCTCTCTTACGATAAACTTTGTTTGTGATGGTAGAAAGAGATCACTTTATGTGCAAGCAATAATATCGTTGACCTCTAGATCTCATTTTCTAGTTGATTAGCATAATGGGGCTCTTGTTAGCAGTAATTTAGGCTACCAACCCGATGTTTCTGTTTTCTGTAAGGTTTCCAATGAGATGCAAAATGGCATCCTTAGAAACAACTAGATTCTTTACTTTCCTTTCTCATGGATAAATTGATGGAGACTGGCATCAATTCTAATGCAGATAGACATCTGATTCTTCAATTCAATTGAGAAATTTATAGTATTATACAGACTCCCATTTTAAAAGTACACTTTTATTCTTTGCTAGCATGTAGTGGTTCCTCACCTTTTGCAGAGATCCAATCCAAGAGTTGATTCCTGTGTACAAATGCACCAGGCATATAACATAAAGATCCATTTCTATTGGTCATAAAATAAATATTAAAAAAAAAAAGGCAGACAGGAACAGTTTGATTCTCTAATCTTAGTAAAGCTAAGAACAGAAGAAATAATAGGAATTTGGAGCGATTTTCTGGTAAGCATTATCAGGTTGGTTGTTGAAATGTCAAAAGTTTAACTCGCTATAAGTGCACTTCAGAAAGTATGCCTTTTGAGACGCACCAGATGGGCCACAGAAATTTATGAGAATAGCTGTTTAATATATCTATTTTGCTTTTGGAAAATTGCTGATCATAATTAAGTAGTGTATGAATATGATTAAGAATATCTATCTTTCCCTGATTTCCCTTCTTATATTTGCAGCCAAAGTGGAATGATGCACTTCTAGAGATGTTCAGAATTGACTACAAGGGCACTTCTCCATACATCACTTGTTTACCATCTCTATATCACCACAAACTAGGGCCAAAAGACAGGTTTTTGATATTATCCTCCGATGGGCTCTACCAGTACTTTACAAATGAAGAAGCCGTTTCTGAAGTTGAACTTTTCATCGCACTGCAACCGGAAGGAGATCCAGCACAGCATCTGGTTGAGGAAGTGTTGTTCCGGGCTGCAAAAAAAGCTGGTAAATATCACTAAGATGGAAATAGTTTTCTGAATTAACGTTTTACTTACTAGAAGTAGCTAATTTGTTGTTGGTTTAATTGCAGGCATGGACTTCCATGAGTTACTTGAAATACCACAGGGGGATCGAAGGCGATACCATGATGATGTTTCCATCATAGTAATATCTTTAGAGGGAAGGATATGGAGATCGTTTGTGTAAGTAGAGAAACCACAGATAAAAAGTTATAGAGACATCCACTAAAAAAAGTCGGGCACATCCCTTTTTGGCAGTTCTTTTCCTAGTCACCTTTGTGACATAACAATTAAGCTCCATCGAATGCCTGAGGAACTTGGTTGCGAAATGTTCTGGGTGGTGAGGAGTGTAAAGGTGTAAAAGCTGGTCCTGTTGGTTATAAAATGTCATAAGAAAATTGTAATTTTCCACTAATAAATGACATCCCTTTGAAAAATGATTTTGTTGGTCATTGTCTCTTCTATCACTTTCTGTCGTTCCCTTTCCTCAACCTAAAGGCGTTGGCAACACAAGTCATCTTGGCATCTTTATCTTTGTAAACAATTCAACATGAGTGTATGAAAAATGGAGAATCTCGTACGTGTTCCTCAGCTTTTTCCTCCTTTAAAGACTTTGAGTGATTTGTCGCTGAAAAGATAACAATTCACATGTACTCTGCCAATTCTGGGTCAAGCATGTTCTTTGATTTATTCCTCTCTACACATATTCAAAACAATACGAAGATGAATGATTATTAATTTCTCTTAGTTTGTGTTTTCTTTTGTGCTTCAACTTGTAAATCATAATTCACAAATGAAAATGACATAACGAGCAGCAGGCAAAGTCTTATGATTTTTGTTATAAACACGAATGCATTCTAAATATGAAACTCCGAAGTCAACGGGAAACATATAATTAAGTCGATTGGTCCTGGGTTTCGAGCACTCTATTATGAACGGATCCTTTTATAATCACATGTTCTTGGTTCTCTGAATTGGTGAAGTCATAAATAAAGCCATTTAAGGGAAAACCCTTGCGAGCTCCGCTGCAACAAGTCTTTCAGTCGTGGCAAGGCTCAGGTGGCAAAACAAGAACCCTAAGTGGAAGTAAAGCAGACCCACCTTGCTGACATGTTCATAATTCTTCTAACTGCTAACTACTTTGGAATAGATAGTTAATGCATTGTAGTTGGGGAGAGGTGGATATCAACCTCATCAGCAATTAAAACCTTTCATTTATTCCATACCAAGATTTGCGGTCAGGCTCTGCAGAATTCTCAGCCGTTTGCTTCTTTAGCAGGAAGGAAAACAGTCGGTACAATTCATACATTTTTTATATCTGTGTTAGTGATGTAGAGAAGCGTTAATGCGAATGAGGTAAAACTACATAAACCAAACGGCCTACTAATAATCCGTTGAATTACATACAGTGCCGGATTACTGAGCAAGCTTCATGGTTAGTGTCACCTGTTATGTAAAAATTCTGTCTCACTGAAAAAACTTTGTATGGTCTTTACCGTCAATGAAATCCTCTACAGTTTGGTCTGATATCAGTTGGCGTCATATTTTAAAGTGAAACCCACATCTACGTTAACTTCTTTGCACTGTAATTCCCAATTTTTCTCTTAACAAGATCATAAAGCTCGGCAAATTTGTGTCAAAGAATTTCAGGTTGTGAAGAACTCAAAGCACTAGTCTTGGTCTGGCAAAATGGTAACTTGAAACTTGGACCAGCCCATAGAAAGTGGGCTTTTTTTAGAGGTTAAACTGTGCTGAGATTTCCATTAAATATCAGTTCGCAGCCCAGAAAATATTTGCAAGTTAATGGGCCTAACTTTAACTTGGTAAGAATTTTTCTGCAACTCTTTGACAGGATAAGGTCTGGAATGGAGCAGTCTCATGTGCAACCGTTCAATCCTGTCATGTCAGCCCTTTGATTATAAAATTCAAAAGTATATTTTAACAATGTTGTCTTGTAGCGACTCAAATCAATTTGTTTTCACAAGACTTTGTGTTATCAATTGTTCTTTCTAGGCCCTTGTCAGGTTTCTCTTCTGGTTAGAAATTTAAAAGGTTAAGCATAATTAAGTTCAAAATCTTGATATTTTAAGTGAAGAATTGATAGCTAACTCCACCTCTGCCGGCATTTGCATTGCTATCAACAAATAAAACAATTTCCTTGTGTCACACGATGATGGCACTGGATATTTCAAAGCTCTAACTCAGTTGTCGATATTTCCAACTTCTCCATCCTTCTATTGAAAAGCAATTTTTGTTTAGAATATTCGATCCCATGTCGCTATTCGATTGACATCTTTGGTTGATTAATGGGACTTTTGATTCTTTTATTAGGAATTAAATTATCTCAACTTACAATTAAGCCTATTAACAATAATTCTCTTCTTGTACTTACAATGCTTATTGTTCTTTGTTTTTCAAGTTCAAATAGTGTCAGAGATCTCTAGATTTGATTTATCCTAATTTTAAAGAAATTAACATGTTTAAGATCAATTTCTAAAATTGTTCTTTAGCTAATAAGAGTTCTCCTCTTGAAACCTTATCATAATTTGATTTAACTAATCATAAATTATCTCAAATCTCATCTTAAATGATAGATCAAATGATATAAGACTATCATATCATTTATCACATTATTCCATCATTCATTTAATAAATATCATCACATATCCCTCGAGATAAGATTTCAAATAATTTTTTAGAAGATTTTTATTACGGGTTATCTTGACGTGTTTCCTATACATGTACACATTAAAAACTTACAAATAATATGTCATTTTTAGCATTTTATGGAATATTTTATTGGTAAATAATGATTTTGACTCCTTTACTTGTTATTTTAAAACTGATCTAACAATGTCATTACAATATCCTCATGTAATAAATAAGAACTTAGCTTACCTACTCCTGAGTCTAAATACAATCCATAATTAAAAATTAATAATAACAACTCACTTAAAAAAAAAAATGAAATATAATAAAAAATAATATTATTATATATCTTAAAATTTATATCTCAAATTCTATATTTTAAATTTGTGAATAATGGACAAGTATGCACATGAGGTTACTCTGTCACGTTTGATAGGGACCCAACCTGGGCTCGTGGAACCAGCACAACTTTGAATTGGCAATTACATTTTTTTTAAATTCAAACCAAAACACACTCAGCCTGCTGTGCTTGGAGTTGGGCTACTCCTGTGTAGATGTTGACTTTACATACATGCACACACATTTAAATCTTCAAAGAATTTATACAATTTTGTTTCAAAGTTGGAATTTCAATTGTTTCCGTCACGTTTGACATCTTCTGCTCCTCTATTTCAATATAAAAATATAATCTACTTATATATTTCTTATTTCTGTCAATTAATTACTCCATAGATAGTAGTTGGCTGTTTGTGTTGTCTAAAGTGGATCAGTTGCTTCTTTTGCTAGCATTTGTCAAGAAACTGATCTACAATTCTCATCAAAATCATGTCTGTCTTAAGCAAAAACATCAACGGTGAAATGGGTTCTTCTTCTTTTCATGAATTCAAGAAGCAAGCTTCGTTTTTTTTCAAGGAAAAGATCAAAACTGCTCGGTTGGCTTTGACTGATGTTACACCTGCAGAGCTGTAAGTTAAAGTCACATAGATTCAACACTAATTGCTCTGTTACTGTTATATAAGCTTTTGGTCATGGAAAAGTTTTCATTTTTCATATCGGTTATGCATATGTCGCCTGACTGATTGTTCGATGTTTCTAAAGGTTGACTGAAGAAGCTACAAATGGAAATCCATGGGCGCCTGACACCAGAACCATGGGATCAATCTCAAAGGCTGCTTTTGAGGTTGATGATTACTGGAGAATTGTGGGAATTCTGCACAAAAGGTTTGTTTTTTTTTTTTACTTCATGTTTTTGTTTTCTTACTTTGAATTTGAAGTATATACATCTTTGATTATTATTTTTAATATTTTGTGGGTTGGTGTAATCAGATTTTCAAAATTTGAAAGAAAGAACTGGAGGGTATCTTACAATTCTTTAGTTGTTCTTGAACACTTGTTGACTCATGGACCAGAGAGCGTGTCAGAGGAGTTTCAGAGCGACAAAGATGTTATTGGACAAATGGGAAGCTTTCAGTATATTGATGAGAAAGGGTCTGTACTCTGAATGTTACGTATTTGATTTCTTTGATGTTTTATTGCGCTGCACCATGTTTGATTTGTTCGATATGAAGATCTGAGTAAATAAATATAGCTAGCTATGTGCAGATTCAATTGGGGTCTAGCTGTTAGGAAGAAATCTGAGAGGATTCTGAAGTTGCTTAAGAAAGGACCTCTTCTGAAAGAGGAGAGAGATCGTGCTCGAAAGCTGACAAGAGGGATTCAAGGGTTCGGGAGCTTTTGCCAGAGATCAGCAAAAGGCATTCTACAGGAATCATCTCGCGGAGCATTTGAAAGATGCAACTCCCAGTATAACTATGAAAACGAGGAGAACCAGCTAAGGCCCATAAATGACCAAAAAGTTGACAAAGTACAGCAAAGAAATGAGGATACAATCCTCGAGTCCAGCAAGAAATCAGAGAACTCGAATTCGAGTTCTTGGGAGAGTTCCACTGGTAGACAGATGCTCGGGAATCATGAAACTCAAATAAGTTTAAAAGAAAACATGGCTCCTAAAAGGGAAGAGTTACATGGATGGAATTTCACAGGGGATTCTAATCCACTTTTGGTTAACAGGAGTGAAGAAACCATAGTTGGAGCTTCTGTAGAAGATGATCATCCCTTCAATGAAACAGAGAATCAAACCACTGCTTCTTTGCTTTCTGCAAGAGATGGAATCCTGCAAGGTTGTTGATTACTTATCGAATGAAAAGATGTACTATTACAAGAAGCAAGCTCTTAACCAGCTCAGTTTTTGTCGTTTCTATTATCATCTACATCTGTGTTATGTAGTTCAATGATTAGTTGATAGAGAACCTTTGTGTTGTAAACAGCATGGAATGTTGACAAAACTATTGCCCTGCCTTTGCCATTAGAAAGAGCAGAGGTAGCTGTTAAGCAGATTCCAATAGAGAATATTATATGTTCCTTTGTGATTAAATGAAGCTATTAGTCATACTTTCTGCATTTCTGGTTTTGCATACATAACTACGGGAATGACGACTAGCTTTTGATTGGTATGAATCAGAAAAATCCAAAATTCTATTATTACTGAGATTCACTGATTTACACTGGATAAGCAAGAATCTCTAACAATGCACCTATACAAACAAATAACATATAGACCATATACATACTTGAATTAATGAATTCAAGATCTGCAAAGCCAGTCTTGAATGGCAAGCCGCAATGCATGATTGGGAGTAAGATGCAAATGACTCAATTTCAAATTGGTCATAGGTGAAGATTCACGGCCATTCTCCAACCAATCACGCAAGGCTTTTCCTTCATATGTGAATCCATCTGCCGCCACCTGAGGATCATGCATTATTTCCTGAAATCAAACCACTTCACTTGTAAGCCACAAAGGTATAATATGGCGAATTTACAGTGTGACAGGTGAAAAGCTTAACGTTCTTGTTCCATATTAATTATCAGATAAAGACAATGTTAAGATCATCAAAGATTAATTATACTTAGTTCTAACTTCGAGCAGGGCTTGAATACTACCCAATCTTCAGCAGTTCTTTTTGAGCTTTTTTAATGTACTTATAATGAAGCTTAAAACTCTCACAAGCACAAATATGACTAATTTAAAAAGCTGGAAACAAAAATTTATAGTTTGCACAAGAATCCCATGTTTCCTTCCGGTAAGCTTTTCTGAGGTTAACAATTATTATCTCTGTAAGACTGGTATCATGATTCCTAATTCAATTAAGCAAGTTTGAGTCCACGATTGCAAGAGCTCAGAATGTCAAACCACAGTTCCAGCTTCATTGCATCTTGTTTAGTCTAGTTTATTCAAGTTCTAAGGAAATTACTAGAAGCAGGCTTAATTTGTTGCTGTTTGCCCAGATTCAACAGCTACTTATCTTTAGAAGGTAATCATTGGTAATGAAAGTAGTGCTATAATTTACTCTAGTTATACACGAGGAGACGCACCTGAAGAATGGGGCAGAGAAAGAATGATGGTACTGGTCGTTCCTCAGCAACATGCAGCTGCACCAGTTCCCTCACTAATGTTGGCGTGAGATCAGGTCTATCCCTACCATACAATTCACAGCACTGCAATCCCAGGTCCAGCAAACGCCTTGCAACAGTTGTAGGCCAATCTCCAGCTGACGAATCCAAAATGGATGTTACCTTCCTACATGACACAGCTTTTCGCACTTCACCCGCTAACCCAACTGGTGGCCTTCCAGTGAGTAGCTGTAGAATTATCACCCCAAAGGAGTAAATGTCAGACTTGGGAGTCAGGACTCCATTCCTATGGAACTCTGGATCCATATATGGGAAAGCACCCTTTGGCACAGTACCCCTATTGAAACTTGGGAAATAAAGGCTTTCCTCAGTTACCAGCCTGCAAATGCCAAAATCACATATCTTGCAGCTTAGTTCAGAATCAAGAAGAATGTTTTGGGGTTTCAAATCACCATGGACAATCTTTTCAGGTTTGGACGAGTGCAAGAAGCAAAGCGCACTAGATATTTCAGCTGCAATCCGTGCTCGGTCCTTCCATGTCAAGGGAGATATGTTGCTTTTTCGGAAAAGGCGGTCTTCAAGACTCCCATTGGGCAAATACTCATACACAAGGGACCAGGCTTCTGGGCATGCACCAAGTAAAGTCACTAGATGACGATGCTGCAGTTTGCTAAGAACTTGAACCTGCAGCCACATATATGAAACTACTTAGGACCTAAATGAAAAGGTCAGGAGTACTAGGCAACCCCATTAAAGGAAGGTAAATGAGAACATCTTCCATGACTCACAACTTATACTGCAGGATTTTTTTTTCGTGGGTGGAATCACACATCAAAACTTGGAAATTTTGATGCATAATTGTTTTGACTCATTTAAAAGCTAGCATAAAATAATTTCCTTTGGGTGAGCCCAAAGAAAATGTTATTAATCTAGAAAAACTTACACAGAACAAAGTACATAAAAAAGTGATGCAAACCCCTCTGCTTCTCTCACTTACCGCAGTCAGGGTAGCAATTGATCCCAGGTCTTTAGTACAATTGCACAGTGACTTTAGTAACAGGCTATTTAACACTTGCAAGGGCCAATAAACTATAGAGTTGGGCATGTACTAAAGATTACAACCTGAAGTTTCCGACATGACTTAAGAAACACCAAATATTTAACAGTCTACCTGTCATTGGAACAAGGGAAAGCTTCAGATATAAAAACGTTAACTAAGAGGATTGTGAAAGTCACTTCAATCCTCCAATGGCATCCTAAGCATAAATGCCAATTGACATGTGTTTAAACAATGTTCTAAATATTACAAGCATGTCAAAACAAAATCATCCAGAACTAGTTGGATGTGTGTTATATTATATTCAGAGAAAAGAGGGTACACCCTATGGCCCATGGAGCCAAGCAAATGGTTTTCAAGGGAAAAAAAAAAGGGAATGTTATATCGTACATTTTTTAAGTTCTTCTTTTTCTTCCCCTTTAGCATGGGATGGAGCAAGGTGGGGTTAGAAATGAGAAAGAGCAGCTGACCTCTTGTTGAAATTCTGAATGCCCTTGCATGTTGTAAGGATGAAGCTTCTTTATTGCAACAGTTCTACCCAACATTTCCCCCTTGTAGACACAGCCAAATCCTCCCTGCCCAATTTTGAAGCTCTCAGAAAAATCACATGTTGCAGTTTGCAATTCTGCCAATGAAAATTCAGCTGACTCGGGCATATATTCCACAAACCCAATGAACTCATTGCAATTTGCAGCTCCAACCTGCCCCCGACTTCTCCATCGCTCTATCCAATGCACAGCTTCCATTTTTTGCTGTCTTATTCTTTGTTTTTCCTGCTGCAAAGTTGCAATGGATGCTTGAATGAGTTTTAACTCTCCAGCAACTTGATCACGCCTACGGTTTGCTTCCTGTGCTCGACTATCTAAAACAGCTACATTTCTCATGGTCTTCTGAAGCTCCCTACACACTTGTTCTTTCTCTTCCAAGAGATTTTCTTGTTCCTGGATTGTAGTTGCTAGTGCATCTTCAGCTTCCTTCCTAAGTTTCACTTCATGAGCATGGGCAGTTTCAAAAACTTTGACCTAAGGAAATAGGGAACATATTTTCTTATTAGAAGTATTTCTGAAAAGATCAGAAAATTAACCATAATCCATAACTTGATATATAATATGCTTTTGCGTTATCTTAGATATAGAATGAAACCCCAATTAATACAAACTGAAATCTCCTCAGATTGTATTTTCCTAGAAGTCTCTAAGAAAGGAAAATGTGGGTTAAGATCACTCTAGATGACACTCTGATACTTGGGTTGCTTGCAAAATTGAAGTTGTGAATTTGTATTCAACCATTAAACCGATTCAAATATGTTAACAGTTGGAAACAAACAGATAAAAAGGTAGAAATGCATTTTTTCCTGTTAACATGTTAGCACTATAAAATGGCTGTCCTGATAATTCCAGTTTCTTTCCAGCTTTCTTTTTTTCATTTTCGGATTTTCTTTTCCTTTAAATTTTTATATCAAGCATAAGGTCAAGTAAAGGAACATTATGAAATTTCAGGTGAAATTTGACATCAAGTATGTTCCCTGCAAATGGTGGAATAATACAACTAAGAAAGTGAAACCAAATTCAGTGTGTATATCAAGGTCATGGCTACCTTGCCAATAGCTTCCAGAGCTTCTGCTTCCAAGTTTTTGCACTTTAAAAGGTCCAGAAATGTTTTGCTCCTTAACTCCTGGGATTCTAGCCTTGCTTCTCTAAGTCGATCCCAAAGGCTCACTTCCTCAATTTTTACATCAGAATCTGTAGATTCCCTTTGTTCGGCAGAATTATATCCTGAAACAGTGCTATTACTTCCTGGACTAAAGACACTATTATCATAATTGGGAAAGCATCCACTTGCTGAACTAGACAAAGTCGGTGACATAGGCAAAACAATATTAACCGGTTCACACTCAGTCCAGTCAGTCATTGTAGCACAGGTGACCCTTGAAATAGAACTGGGATGTAAACTGTCTGGGTGACATGATAAAATAGTATTACGATATCGCGATTGTGGCAAAGAACTTGGGCCTTCAGACGCTTCTCTTGTCCAAACATGTTTCCCTTTATTCACAAACCATATTTCACAGAACGCTGGAGCATTTTTAGCACTGTAATTTGCTTTGCTAGAGCTCTTTTTGACCTTCATACAACTACATTGAACCATTATGTTACAGATAAGTAAAGGAAAACAAAAATAGAAAACTAGAAAATTAAAAATTAAAGATACACAGAGAGAGAGAGAACACAACCAAGACAACATGGCATAGGCTTTCCAATATCAACAATGCTGGAAGATAAAACAAAGGTTACACAGGGAACATAAATAATTTTGAAAACATTTTCAATGCCTACAATTGTAACAGACGAAAACAAAGTTTACACAGAGAACACGGACGTCCACTTATGTAATTCAAAAATGTTTTGAGGTGACTGTCAAAAACTTTAAATCTTTGATTTCATACTACAAAGAGGCTAGAACACAAAGTTCAACGCCCCTGTGATGAGAACAAGTTTAATGCAGATTGCAAATACACATTATTGCCACATTTGCTTGCAACTGAATATTTAATTTAGTTAAAGTTTCATATTTGCACTTTCTTACCGAGTGGTATACCGAACAAAAACATTAGAAAAGATCAGGTTTCAAGTAATAGTAGGAGATAGCCAAAGCAATCAGACAAAAGCACAAAATCATATAACAATACAACACTAAAATCTTACTTCTTGAATAATAAGAGACCAATTATTCAATTAAAAATGGAGAAATCACTTACTTCTCTGGTACAGCCCCCATGACAAGCTTCCTAATACCATGTATGTTTGCTAGTTCTATAATTGCTTTTTGTACTTGGTCTGCTTCAGTTTTGATGATGCTTGCATTCACCTGCAAAATGAATTTTTTCCTAAGATGACTCTAGTACAAAGGTTAAATAATCTTGGTAACATTTAAATATCTTGGGCCTAAGAGTAACTCTGTAATTGAGCAGTCACATTTAACCAAGAGACATGCATAAATTAATATCCGAATGATAAAGCTATGATCATGTTGAACTGAATCATACAAGTCCATAGTTCCCTAAAGTGGCCATTTTAGAATTATTTTATTTGCCTTAATGTTTAACTCATTAGCTTCAGTAGCATGTTGATTCAACATCTTTAAAGCAAAGTAAAATGGTACCGCACGACAAGATCACTTTGTTAAAAAAGGAAAAAATAAAAAATCAATTGTATATCTGTTCAGTCCAATTAGATTTCAGAAGTGGTAACTCCTTAGATTATTTTTTCCTTTCTAGGTTATAACACCAGAAAGGGAGCTTTAAAACTCACTTGTCCAGGTTTCAGAAACAAATTTGTGAATATGGTGATCATTAAAAGAAATAGAAGCAAAGATAACATTTCTTTTTTTTTTAATTTCTGCAAGTATAAAACAACAATTTCGATACCAAATATCTAACAAGTAATAACAAGACACTAACTATGAAATTATCTCCCGACGACTTCGGGAGAAAACAACACACACGTGGTGTATGCGAATAATTTCTAATTTTTTGATAAGGAAGAGATCCGAACTCAAAATATTCCTCTGATACATGTTAAAGAACCAATTCACCAAAAAGAATGACCAACTTTAGCATTTAAATATTCTCAATATTTGCACCAAGACCAATCATAATCATCACAGAAGCAACATACAAGAGAAACTAAACCTGCAATGATTTCGATTAGAATCCAAAAGAAGGTAAGCGATTAAAAGAGTCTATTTTTAGAACCAGGTTTGAATCATCAACGATAGGACACTACTGATAAACAAGGAGATGGAGAAGATGAAGATCACCTTTGCTTCAGAGCAAATGCTCAAGTAATAGCTCAAAAGCTTCTCCATTTGCTCTCTCTCTCCCCTTCTAAATGCGGCAACCACTTCAGCATTAGCCTGACTCGCTGGTAATCTCCCCACTGCAAAGATGCAATATAATATACATATAAAAAAAATAACTTCACCAAGCAAACATACACATGTAAAGAGAAAAGGAGATGAAAAGTTACAGAGAGTTGGAATGAGAGGAGAGGGCTGGTGAACATGAAGAATACAAATTTCTCTGCCAATTCCAAACCGCTTAAAACTCCAATGAAGCAAGCTCACACCTTTCCGAACAGACTTTCCAACTGCCACATACACTTTCTCATTCCCTTCTTCTTCACGAATTTCCGGCGAGTGAGAAGCAGCCACGGTCCTATCAAACCCTGACAGACGCTCCCGGGCTGGTTGAGCCTGCCTTAAAACGTCCATTTTCCGGCTCGCCGTGAACTGCACAACCTCACCGGAGTCCGTTGATGTATTGGGCTTCCTTGCTTCCAGGTGGGCTCGTTTTCACGACCTCATGTGATGGTTGAGCTGTGAATGATACCAATAGAGTGAAATTTTATAGTAGCTCCCTGCTTCATTTCCACGAAATGGAGCTTGAGTGCTTGACTTTTGTGTTGACTTGACGGAAGTACTGAAGTACAGTAGTTTCCCTTTTAACCACAAATTGAATTAGACAATAGTGGTGGTTAATTACAGTACAATAGTCTCCTTGTCCTGGTTAAATGATGAAATTAGTATTTCAAGTTTTTAACTTTAATAATCTTTAGACCATTTTCTTTCCTACTTTTAACTAAAATGTTAAACGGTGATGCTCTGCTTAACCGATATTAGTGGACCAACTACGTCATTAAGCCGGTGGATGGCATAATCAAGGGACCCAGAACATGCTATTCATTTGATGTTGAGGAATGTTAGGACTAACTATTACCTAACACTTGATGATTGATATATTAATAACTCTGTTTTCTCTGAATCAACGATGAACTGATAACAATTGCTTGTGTGCATACCATTTTTGAAGCGTGAATGACGGCTGTAAATACAAAATCACTATCGGGAATAAGTGGGATATTTATATCCCACGTTGTTATCTTTGTTCATAGATTGTGACTCATTTCAAGTAAAAATAATAATAATAAAATAAAAAAATAGTTAGTATTATTTTTATTAAGAATTAAAAATATTTACGTAAATCTATAAATATAACGATCGGAGGAGATATAAGAAACATACAAAAAATATGGGTATAATATTAAGTATCAGATAAAATATAAAAAAATTATATATCGAATAGAATGCTCAATTTAGTGTGTAATATTTTTTTATATTTTAATGATTTAATAAATTTATTTTTTCAATTTATGAATATAGATAATTGATATCTTATAAATATTATATTTTATTATATTATTTAATTTATTATTTATATATTATTAATTTGATTGTTTAATATATTCCTCTATAATTTATTACAAGTTCCTCGAATAATCAATTAAACTATTCACAGCGAGATTTCTAAGGCAATTGAACCACATTTTGTAATGAAAGTTGTTACGAGTCTAAATCATGTAATCACCAATCATCTTTCAGAAATTTTGTCTACTTACCATTTCTCCAAGCGAATTGGCGTGTGGCGAGTGGCGAATTTTTATTAGTTAATAGGCAAGGATCTTGCAGCATTAATGGGCACAACAGAACACGATATCATCTTTCTCTACCCACGGCCAACAAAATTTAATGTAAATCAATTCACAAGTCGTATCCAGTCGTAACTCTTCAGTGCTTGTTCACTAGGAGTCTTGCGAGTGATAATGTAGAGATATCACGTTTCATAATCAAAGCTAGATATCAGTATCAGTTCGTTGAACCCAGATTCAATGGGGATATCGTAGAAAAGTCATTTGATCTGATTTTCTGAGAAGGATGTCTCTCAACATTTAGGTCATTTCTACCCTTTAACCCTCTCAAATTTACGAACATACCCTGGTCTTGTTTGTTCTCTTCTATGACAGCAAAGCAGTTGGCAAGCTTCTTAAATGAGACCCAGAAGAACTCTATTATGGCTTACAATTAAGAAACTATTGAAAAAAAGGATTAAAACTAAAATTATTATCTAAAAAATAGATTAAGCATTGAAAATTTGGATATCATGACTATAATCCAACAACTTAATCTGTGTATTTTTTTTTAATTATCGAACAATAAAATTAATCAAATCTACTGATTTTAGACACTAAAATTTGACATACAACAAAAATCGAGATATCATTAACAAAAAAGTGTCAAACTATCGATTTCTCATGATATTTAAATTATCGCTAGAGTCGTAAGAGCAATCCAGCATTAATCGGTCGGCTGTGACTTCAGGACTAGTTATATGTGGCAATGTAAGCAAGCAAAACCGTTGGATTCTGTATTGGTTTTAAACTAGAATCGGCTCATAACTACGACAGAAACTGATGCCTATTTTCAGCAAAACCAAAACCACTAATTCGATTAACTGTTTACCAAGAAAAAAGGTAGCTGAAATTTATCATCATCATCACTAAAACTAAACCATTAGACAAGAAATCATACTCATGAGTAACGATTTACTAGATAACGAAATTGAAGAGGTCGGACAAATGTTTAATCGATTCTAATTCCAAGGTTGAAAAATAAAAAGATTTAAATCGAGATTAATAATAAATGCAGACAGTTTCAAAATTTGTATATTGAACAAGAAATGTTAATAACCGCTAATTAAAAATAATAATGAAAGAATTTGAAACTCTCTGCAAATGGCCCTACTTCTCTCTCAGTTCATTGGTTCAACAATGTAAAACATGAGATTCAGGAGAAACAAAGGTACAGTAACAACAAGAAGCTGCAATTACTTTAGCCAAAAATAGAACATCTCTTCTCCACCTCTCTAATTCCACAGAATTAGAAGCATTTCCTGTGCACAATAGATGGACCAGATTCATCGTACTCTGCCTTTGCAATCCACATCTGCATTTCAAGCACAGATAATAATAAACTCCCATCAGAACTGTTAGAAATTTGCTACAATAAAATCTCATCATAGTCCGGCATGTTGCTTTTTCTTCTGGGCAGAATAATGAAAACAGAAGCAATAATATAAGATAGATGACGTTGCATGCAAGTATGTACTCAAATCAAACTATGTCCTGCATAATAGCTTCTTTGATACTAATAAGGAGATACCATAAAAAAGATTGAAATGACGATATTCCCATAATCTACCACTGATTTTAACTGCAGCTGTGTTCGTCAAAGCCTAACATGCTGCATTGGCATACTTAACACTTATAGAACACAGATTATACTATCATTGCCATCATAATCATACATACCTGCTGGAAAGTGCTGAGGGATGCTAAGATGGAGCCTCCAATCCAGACACTATACTTTCTCTCAGGTGGAGCCACCACCTTAATCTTCATGCTGCTTGGGGCTAATGCCGTGATTTCCTTGCTCATTCTGTCAGCAATGCCAGGGAACATCGTTGAACCACCACTGAGGACAATGTTTCCATACAAGTCCTTCCTAATATCGACATCACACTTCATAATGGAATTGTATGTGGTTTCGTGAATGCCTGCAGATTCCATTCCAATCATGGATGGCTGGAAAAGGACTTCTGGACAGCGGAAACGTTCGGCACCAATGGTGATCACTTGCCCATCAGGCAACTCATAGCTCTTCTCAACTGCAGAGCTAGTCTTGGCAGTTTCCAGCTCTTGCTCATAGTCAAGGGCAATATATGCCAGCTTCTCCTTCATATCCCTAACAATTTCACGCTCAGCCGTGGTGGTGAAGGAATAGCCACGCTCAGTCAAGATTTTCATGAGGGCATCAGTAAGGTCACGACCAGCCAGGTCAAGACGAAGGATGGCATGAGGAAGGGCATAGCCCTCATAAATGGGGACAGTGTGACTGACACCATCTCCAGAGTCCAGGACAATACCTGCAAAAATTATTTAGGATAAAAAAGAACAATTAGCAAATGAATACAACCATTGGCACAAAGCACACACTAGATTAGGCACGATAACCTATTCTATTAGCAAGAGTCGAATGCGACAAATAATTTATGTGTGCCATTTTAAACCTACTGCAAATCCAGTTATATATACAAGATGGTGAAATTGTCAAACTGCTTACCAGTTGTACGACCACTGGCATAGAGGGACAGAACAGCCTGGATAGCAACATACATAGCAGGAGTATTAAAGGTTTCAAACATAATTTGGGTCATCTTCTCACGATTGGCTTTTGGGTTGAGAGGTGCTTCAGTGAGTAAGACTGGGTGTTCTTCTGGGGCCACACGGAGTTCATTGTAGAAGGTGTGATGCCAGATCTTCTCCATGTCATCCCAGTTGTTCACAATACCATGCTCAATAGGGTATTTCAGAGTTAAAATACCACGCTTGGACTGAGCCTCATCCCCAACATATGCATCTTTTTGGCCCATACCAACCATTACACCTGTGTGACGTGGGCGACCCACAATGCTAGGAAACACAGCCCTTGGAGCATCATCACCAGCAAATCCAGCCTGAAAAAGTAGAAATTACATACAAAGAAGCATAAATAAATTGTCAGAATGCCAATTCTGCTAGAGAATATTGACTATAGAGCATCATGAGTTGTTACCTTAACCATTCCTGTTCCATTATCACAGACAAGTGGCTGAATATCCTCAGCATCTGCCATCTTCTATCACCAACTGTAACAATTCATCAGGAGACGATTAAAAAAGAATTACTGAAATCAAAGCAAAGCTCTATAAAGTGTAGAAAGAGAGTAATGGAATATTCCAACAATTAATAATCCACTGCAATTCAAAAATTTTAATTTATATTATCTGCGATTTTTAACTTATTCCTCAAATATTCATTAGAAAGCTTGACAGACAAAATTATGCCAAAAAGTTCCAGTGCTCCACACGGTAATATCAAATCCAAACAATTTATTACTGACATGATTGATGTAGAAACGTACAATTCGCAGCATTGACAATGACACAATTTCATAAAATAACAAATCTTTCCTTTCTTCGGGTTAACATTTTAAAATCATAAAAAAGGAGCTACAAAATAAAAAAAAAACGCGCATGAAAAAATCTAAACAAAACCATATCACCCTCAGTGCTTTATACATTGAAGTGAAATGATTAAACACAATCAAAGTCCTTTCATTTAATCATCTGTTCTATTCCAATAAAGAAACAACAAACAAATAACACATAGAAAAAGATTAAAAAAGGATGAAAAATGAATCTTTTAGATCCAATCATATCAAACAAATCCTACATTGAATCAATGAAACTGAAGCCTATCAACAAATTCATTGCTATTTAACAATGCGATTGATATCAATCAAATGATAACACAGAAGCACCACAGACTCGAGATCAAATACCAGATTGTCACATCTAACATTGCATTCAGATAAACAAATCCAGATCCCTAAACACATATATATAACATATTTCAGGAATCTAGAATTTTTCGTTTTCGTTTCTCACATTTTTTCGAGGAACAAGGAGATTCAAATTCAATGCGGAAGAATTCGAACAATGTGAAGAGTAAAAGTACCTGAAAAATCGAAGATAAAGAAAGCGAGAGGAGAGTGCGATATCACGGCAGCAGCGCGCCCTCGTGTTCAAAAAATGAGAAATGAAATTGAAACTACGCTCAAATGAAACTCTAACGCAAATGAAATGAAATTCGCTTTATAACAACTCCGATTTGCAAAGTTAATCCTGGCCATTGGCTTTATTTTATGCTCTAGATTGAAGTACATGGCGACGCGTGTACTTGTGATCTGGTGCTTCCGAAAATACAGCTGGTTATGAAGCTTTTGTCAAATGAGAAGTGGAAGTACGAATCTGCCCCTTTACTTTGTCTTTAATTCTAATCGTACTTGTATGTCGTTAAGGCTAGCTCCATTGATCAACTTCAATTAAATTAAAAAAAATCAAATTGAACTTTAATTATTTGATTTACACATAATTAGATTTTAACTCAACATTAGACTAAAATGTCCAAAAAAATTTAAAAATAATTCGACAATTTTAATAATTTTTTTAATCAAAATTCATTGGTTTTGAACAAACAAACATCATTAAATTCGCATTAAATAATTTTACAAATAAATTATGCATTGTTAGGTATAAAATCCAAATCACATTTGCATCTTAGTTGATTATAATATTAAATGAAGATTGCACAATTTCAATAATAAAATAAATTACTTAAAACTAGTATTAACGTTAAATGAATGTGAGGATAAATATAAAAAAGGTTTTTTGAATAATAAACTTTTTTTATTATTGTTTAACCAATCTACACGCCAATAGGCCGGCCTTTCGGCCGATAAAGGCCCTTAGTTTATGACAAGCGATCACATTATTGATAAATTTGTGTGAGTGTATACAAAATGAAGATAATTTATCAATATAATTAAAAAAAAAAAAAAAGAGGATAATGTGATAAGGACTTACGTGTTATGACCCAGAACAAATTGTGTCAGCTGGATATGGACTCTCACCCATGCTTATTACGCAAGTGTAGAAAGTGGCTGATAGGAAAGCCCAGAGTTTAGCTACGAGATTTCGGATTTCTGACTCAAACAGAAGAGCTGTAAACGAAGCCCAATGAAAGAGGCCACAAAGTTCACTTCAAGAGCGGGGAGACTACGAGCCAATCCAAGCTGAAGCTTGCTCGAGGAAGTGAAGTTTTTGGCTTTGGGCCTTGAGCTATAGCAAGTAGCTATTATTTCGTATTTCAAAGATGGAATAAACTGATTATATATATATATAGATACATGCCTAATTTGCCCAGTTCTTTTCCAGTAGGTCTATCTAGTCCAGAAGTTGAAATACATAATTGAAATCAATATAGAAAACATACGTTAAGTGCTTCATCAAAAACAAGTATCTTGAATCTGAAAACCAAAAAAAAAAAAACTTAAAAAAAAGTAAACAAGTGCTTCTGTGTATAACATCATTGTTCACGTATGATTCGAGTTTGTCTTTATGAGGTATTGTCTACTTTAAACCATAGTAACGGTTTTATAATTTGTATCTGACCTATCTACTATACTGATCAAAGTGGGTTAAGTTATAAGAAGATCGCGTAGATTAATAATATAAATATATATCATATTTAACGTAGTTAAGTATCACATACTTATATCCACCAATGAAAAATAAATCTATTAGATCATAGATATATAATAATATCAAATATCACACACCAAATCTAATAATAAATTCTGATACCTAACCCTGAAATAAATAAATCCATTATATCATATATATATATATATATACAAAGATATGAAAGATCACATACCAAATTTAATAATAAATTATGATACCTAACCCTGAAACTATTCATCGTTTTGTGTCATATCTCATGTAAAAGTCTACCGAATAAGTAAAGAGTCATAGTATCTCAATATATATAAATCTCACTCCTATGTAACCCATCAACAACCATTATGATTTTTTAGGGAAAGAGCTATCAAATGAATGTATTATAAGCAGCAAAATGGTACAAACAGTTCCAAAACACAGTCCAATCTATGTAATGTATATATGCAAGCATAAAGAGAAGGAGATTTGATTATAATTTGTTAAGCAGAAACCATGAAACCTGGGAAAAGCGATAATTATGAGATGCATGCAGATAATGAAAGTGGCGGTGGCGGGAAGGAGAGGGAAAAAAAATAAAATGAAAAAAAGAGAATAAAGGCGTACGTAAAGTAGAAGGCAAGAGGGGGCTTGAAATTGGGGGAGAGATGAATGATGATTGTTAGAGATGGGACATGATCTTAGATGGGAAGCAGAATCATTAAGCATGCATAAGCATCAGAATGAGCTGCCATTATGTGCCATGAGAGTGTGTGTTCACTTTTGCATATTATAAGCTTTACACCCCCACATTATCATCACATTTTATATATAATTTTCTTTCATCAATCACAATTAAATATTCGCTTAATTTATATTATATACATATACATTACATTGTTAATTAGTATAATATCAGTATTCACAGTACACAGCGCAGCATTTGATGAATATTTTATAATCAAAGTAAACTCCTGCTGCCAGAGTTCATAGTTTTTTCTTTTCGACGCCCTATGTTTTGGTCTATTGCCATTTCGATCCTTTCTTCTTCTTCTTCTTCTTATTTATTTATTCGATTCGATTGACTGTTGTGTTAGATAATTAGATTAGTTCTCTCGGATGAACACATGAACCTCATTTTCTCCTGTGTTTATAATGAATTTATCATAATGAGTTGTCGAGGTTATGTGCTATCTCCTCCGATGTCGCATAATCAAATACATTATTCCAAATTGACGTGACATCAAGTGAATGATAAATTAAATAAATCAGTATTTATTGTTAAGTGAATTATAAGTTAAACAAATCAGTGTTTATTATTTTGATTTTTATATACTTACTCTATCATTCACATTAACCTGTAATATAAAGTTGGGATATAAACTGTGTACTCATAATATTAGTCATTTTTTTGTCTTAACAGTTTTTAAGAATAGAAAATTTATCATTTTTTAAAATCATTCTCTCTCATTGGTATTAAGGTAAAACACAAAAATACTTAATAAATTCTTAAATTTCTCAAAACAATCAAAATTATAAATGCAATTTGAAAAGTAATTACTTTTTCAAAAAATTTAAATATCATGACCACATACCAATACCCTAATATATTGTTTTTTGTTGTCGAGAGCTAAAGATTGACAGTTTGAGATCTTAAAAAGAATTATGGAGTATTAGATATAGCTCAGGTTTTTAAGATTTAATTTTTTTTACTTAATTTTATACACTATTTGATAGCTAATGATTTTTCTAATATAATAATGAAAAAAGCCATTACGTTGATATAAAAAGAATTATCTTTTAACTTATCTTTCCTACCCATATATTATAGTAAATCAACATCTATTAGATATTGTAAAATTAAGTTAAAAAATTAAGTCTCAATAATCTGAGCCATTAGATATTGAAAAGTTAAAAAAAAAAACAGTCAATTTATGATTATGACTTANTTAGATATTGTAAAATTAAGTTAAAAAATTAAGTCTCAATAATCTGAGCCATTAGATATTGAAAAGTTAAAAAAAAAAAACAGTCAATTTATGATTATGACTTAAAAAAATCGTTATTTTTTAAGTTCTCTTTTTAATTTTGATTATTTTTATAAATACTTCAATAAAAATGAACTTTGATAATTGATGTGATCATTACAGTATATATTAATTGACAAAATGTGAAATCATAATAAAATTTGGCATGAAAATATAATTATTTTATGTGAAAAAATAATAAATGAGAGAAGTTTGGAGGTAAAATGAGAAAGTAAGAGTGAAAAGTAAAAAGAAGTAAAAGGGCAACGGCGGGGAGCACAGTGGGATCCTCCTTAATTTGCACACCCTTATCATGTCCTTTAATATAATGTGGTGAAATCCAAGCAATCCAAATGGGTCCCTCACTTCCCCACTGCCCAACATGCCCCTTCGTTTTCATTCACGCATTCATTCATATCCTCACATTATCATTTCAGGAGATTGCTTGTATAATACCATTCCACCATAAATAATAATAGTCAAATTTGTTCATGATTTTGTATAATCATTTTAATTATAATTTCAAGTAATGAAATATGATGATTAATTTTTCTATTCTTTAATATTAAAAAGAAATAAAAAATAAAAAATAAAAACCATTTAATTTATCACAACGATATTTATCTCAAAAATATTTTTAAAACTTTACTAAATATTAGAAGTGACAATCTGTATTCTTGTTTTATGACACGTAAAACATTGTTTGTTTAGATATTAATGTCTGAACAAGTGACATAACACAGTACTGTCAGTACGAATAACATATAAAACTATGTTTAACCCGTTTATATTCCAAAACATTTATTTTACGCGATTATAACTAGTTTAAACCATAAAATTTTTACTTTTTATGGGTTTTTTTTTTTTTTTTACATTAATAGTTTTATAAATAAGTCTTGATTATTTCTAATTAAAAATTATTATTACTCAATGGAGTAATAAATATGGAGTTATTAATGGAGGGAAACATAGCTTTTAATCTAGAATTCAAAATGGCCTGCAATGTGACACCATTACGTAAGACCCACAGCAGCATGAATATGGCCGGCCATGGCGGCGACAGACATGTGAAACTTACGGTTAAATGCAGCCAAAACAGCTTTCTTATGCAAAATGGCAAATTAATATTAGATTCTTAATATAATTATACAATAATAGCATCTTAATTACTAAGGATAAGCAAGGGGGATTCTAATTTAACCTTATTAGTAAAATGCATATTGTTTTCATAGTAAAATTTGATAAAACATTTCTGCTTCGGAGACAGATTGGATTTTTGCTGTAACTTACATGATTAACAATCTTCAAGCCGAAAACATAAGCTCATTAACATGGCCCACGCATGGCATGCACCACCAGACAATTGGGTTCTAGCGGCCAGCTTAATTAAGCCAAGACATTTGCGGAGAAAAAGACGCACAAATGTGATCTTTCACCTAAAGGAAAGGAAAACGAAGCTATATTGAAAAATTATTCACTTTTCTTGCGAAACAAACAAGAAAGATAAATAATTGTTTACTGATTATATGTATGTATGTTACCAATATATATCGAGAAGTATTACAACTAGTGGCCATATATTAACTAGTATAAATTTAAGATTGAGAAGAGATAACATAACCTAACATGCATGCTAAGATATCAGATGATTTCGCTGTAGTAAACCACGTGCATCGATGCATCAAAGTTCGTTGAAATCAGAAAAAAAGCGATAGCTTAAAAGAAAATTAAAAAAAAAAAAAATAGTTATATGTTAATTGCTGACCCAACACAGCGAAAGAGACCTCACCTTTCTCTCGTTTAGAGTGAGAAAGAGGTGAATTTTATATAGAAAGAGGGTTAGCTTTTAGGAGAGATAGCGAGAGTGATTGTAAGAGAGAGACTGTGTATGAGTATATATGGTGCATTGGATCCCTCGCCGAAGTGGGCTTCAAACACTCTCTCTATCTCTCCAAACTTCTCTCTTTGTCATCCAGAGTGTCTTGAGAGCTAGAGTCCAAGAGAGCTGAGAGAAACCAGTGCTGTAAGCGTAAGTAAACGAACAAAAGAGAAGGTGATATGGTGATTCTACGTTAGGGAGTTCATTTCATTTCTATATTTCTTTATTTTCTTTAGCTTTTAGGCTTGTTCTATATATATTCTTGTTGTCGTTTTGTTTTGGTTCCATCTTCGAGCCAATTCTTCTTGTCCTTTTGATCGTTAATTTCTCTTCATGTACTCAAAATTCAAATCTTTTTCACTCATGGGTGTGTCCAATTCTGAGATGTTTCTCTCTGCTGAGAAAGATCTAAACGCCTTGGAATTAAATTTCTTGACAAGACCACCAAAGTTAGAATTCCAAGGTCATGACTGTCAAAACAACAACAACAATATTTCACCTTTGCAAGAAGCTGTAAAAGATCTAGAAAACGAGAAAGAAGAAGATAAACGCAAGGTTTTGGTATCTTCTTTGAGGGTTCAAGTGCCTAATTGTTTAGGAGAATTCAAAGAAGATGGTGATGGGTTCAAGACTCCAACTTCTTCGGATCATAAGCTGCCAGTAATCCTCCAATGTCCACCTGCACCAAGAAAGCCAAAATCACGTCCACTCGCGAAGAGAAAAGTGTCCCATCAACGCAGAATTCTCCATGATCTGTCAAATGAGATTGAAGCTTTGTTCCCTCCAGCTCTTCGTGCGGATCTTGGAAACAAGATCAAGAAAGTTAGACAAGAATCAACTGACGCTAACTGATTATGCTAGCAGCTTGCTATCATGTATGTTCATTCAGCTGTGAAGAAAGTTATTTCTTTTACTTTCTAAATTTTCATCTTTTAATGTGATCAGAAACTTCCACATAATTGAAATGGCAGTCATGTTCATTGTCAATTCCAAATCTTGTTCGTTTTAACATTCTAGTCTGCTTCCATTTTTGTTTTTCCTTGTTTTACTGTTTAGAATTTTGTAGTTTGAGGACAGCACAGAGATCACATCAGATCTGAATCTGTAAACTTCAGTGCAAAACATCAAAACGAAAGTACACAAAGTTATGATAGTAGTATAGCATAGATACATAGGATTCTAATTATACTTTGTTGCGACTCATCCAAAGTGCTGTTTTGTTTTCCTAAAGATAGAGACTGAAACTGTTTGGGATCTCATAGAAGTGATTGAAGAATCAACGGGAAAGGTCTCTTTCTTTATGCAACTCTAAAATTAAAACCCTGATTGAACATTGACTTTGCACTGTTTAAAAAGCACCAAAAAAAAAAAAAATTGAAATGGGCTTTTTGCCATTGACTTTCCCAAGATCAGAATATGCTGCAGCAAACCAACATGCTCTCTGTGTTTGCTTGGTTTCAGGCGTGGCTTGCGCTAAACAAAGCGGTATATTCCATCATATGACACAAATTATTGTGATTACAGTAATTAAACTGATGATATCCCTAACTTCAAGACAGCTAGTAGCTTTTGCTTTTGCTTTTTTGCTCTAGCTGTTGCTGAGGCCTCACCTCTCCCTATCCGGGCAGCTGATGGAGATGAGAAAGAGTTAAAAGTACTTTGCTGTTCCCAGTCTATACTTTCCAAATCTTTGTTGCCTTTTATTGCAAAAAAGATGAAGATAAATTATTGGAGCTAGCAAAAGTTTATTGTCCCAACTATCAGCTCTGTAACAAACTTCTCTACACTCAACAAGAGTCTCGATCTTGAAGGGTAGGTAGGCTGTTGGATATGCATATTGAAACATTTACACCTTTATTAAAAGAATAATAATCACAAGTGACATATTTTTATTTCAATATTTTATAACTCTAATTCAGAAATTATAAGATTTTTATAATTAGTATCATATATTTTACCGTATTGTTAATCTTACTTCAAAAATTGAGTTGAAATTTGACGCAAAATCACATGTGTAGGCCTCGCAAATATTAATTGTTGTAAGGTCTGCTGCTGTTGTACAAGTGGTTTTCTGACAACTCTTGTTCGTATTATAGAATTAGAGAATTTTGTCTGCGTCTGAAGTGGGTGAAGGTTCGTAGGCCAATTAGAATCTTTGCTCCGACAAGCAGAAATGTTGAGGTTCTTTTAAGGGAGTGGTATTGTTGAGTGAGAAATGTCAGTACGCGAATCAAGTATCATAATCTAGCCCACTATCGTGGGCTGGGCTTGACCGAAGCCAGACTGGGCTAAGATCAATCTGGGCCACGGTCAAACAGATGCAGCGATTGTATGAATATTGTTATTTCAGCCCCATTAAATCTATTTCTAAACCCCCTTTAAATAAAATTTATTAAAAAAAATTAGATATATAATTTATAATTGTAATTTAGTAATGGCAATTATTGAAAAGCTTAACTGAGTTTTCAACATGACTACTAATCATTATTCAGTAAAATTTATAATTTATGACTACTAATTGTAATGGCAATTATGTACTAATTCCTCTATACATCCACTTCTTCTATAAAATTTATAATACTAAAAGATGATTAAATAAAATTACTTAAAATACATTTAAATCTTATCAAACTCTTATTCCTCTTTTTATCGTGAATAGTTTCCATAATCAATTTATATTTATTATTACTTTGATTAAATAAATCAAGAAATTTAGTTTATTATCTCTTTAAAATTAAATTCTCTAAAAAATCTTTATTTAAATTAAAAAAATTTAATGATAAAGTAAATTTAATCATAAAAAGGAAAACATCTCACTATTTGCGTGCACAAAAAGAATATTAACAAAACTTGAAATTAAAGTTTAGTTTCAATCAGCAAAGGTAACTTTTATTAGTTTTAAAAGTTTTTTGTTTTTTGTAGGATTAATTTTGGGTTCTAAAGAGTATTTAAATTAAGAGTAATACTATAAGTATAAAATTTGTATCCGAAGATGATGTAATATCAAAAGAATGTTAAGGTGAATAAATAAAAAATTAAAATGATAAATACTGATAAGGGGATTAGAAAGAGATTTAGCGGGACGTCGGACTTATATAACATCGCTCATATAGGCTGGCCAATTTTTGGCCCATGGGTCCCGAGCCATATATGGAGATAATGTTACAGTTCGGGAGAAATGATGGGCTCTCTGGGCCAGAAATGCGAAATGGTCCAGCCCCAGTTGGCTGGCTCTTGGTTGGCTTCCTCACTATTCATCTTGGCTCTAGCCAGTTGCCAGGATGCTTCTGTTTTGTTGACAAGTGAAAGAACAAGCAATGAGCGGTCAAATATGCTGGAAAAAGCAAGGATAAAAGATCAATCATAACTTTTCCACGTTTAAACCTTTCATTATTGTTGCTATTGTTCGTCAAGAAGACCAGCTCCTTTGACCCATCTTTATCATAGATCTTATTTTCTTTCACAATTAAGACCCCACACAGAGAAAATCATTAACCAGAAATGAGAAAAAGTTTATATAACATGTCACTTAATTGTGATTAATTGATATTAATTAGCCTTATTAATCTTGGAAACTACTCAACCCTTTAATTAATTTATTGGCACCGATTTTTCCTGCCCTACACCAATAGAGTTTGACAAACTTTGTCATAATTAGTCAAATACTTCATATCAATACAATTGTTTGCTTTAAAAAAAAAACTAAAATTCATTGTTAAAATGTGATCCGAATTTTTGGTTCCATCCGATAAACTCGTGGTGTAATATTAAAATAAATTTTCAATGAGGTATGCCATGGTAGTGGAGGTTTTAAACTTAATTCAAAGTTGATTTTTATAATAGATTAGAAAAATAGAAGTAATAGAAAAATAAAATTATATAATAAATATGTACTTTTATATTACATATATCTATAAATATAAAAGTTAAACCTGAGTTATAATCTAAGCGTTTCCTTTTTATCCATTTCTCATAGGAAAATAATTTTTCTTCTTTATTTTCGATTTTTTCCATCGTTAGAAATTTTCACTTAAATAAATATTTATTACTTTTGTTTATTTTATTTTGTTATTTATTATTATCGCATTAATTCCTTAACATTCATAAACCTCTTTTATCTCCTTCTAAACTGAAGAAAAGAAAAGAAAAGAAAAAACTTTTTGAGTTAGAAGATGCATTAAAAGCTCAAGATGAGACGGGACAGAACAAGACAGAGGAAGGAGCTTGTGGACTAGAAGAAAAAGATAACACACTCAATTAGGGTTAGACTTATGTGCAATGTGCTTGTTATTGCCATCCACCAAGGCAAAAGTGCTTTTCCATTTTCTTTTACTGCTTCTTGGATCCTCTTTTTCCACTTCATCATTATGAAAAGTTATGGAAAACTTTACTAAATCAGCATACTCCCCAGTTCATTTCCTAATATGCCCTTAACCTTCTTCTAGCTATTATGGAAGATATAGTGTCTAAGTATACAATACATAACACTTTGAGCCCCATGAAGATGGAGCTGAACAAGTAGCACAAATGCAATTTAATGGGTTAAAAGTGGAACATCTCAATCAACTAAAAGTTATTATCCATATTAGGCTTGAGTTTACACGATTTTGTTCTTGAAATTTTCAAAATAATATCTAACGGAAGGAGAATATATATATATAAAATATGTTAGATTCCCAATTGTAAATCACTCTAATTTGTATATGTTGACTACTCTGCGTTATACCTCAACAAAATTTGGTCTTTGGAGCTACAGAAAGTATGTATTTTCAATAACAATTCGTAGCATTTGAAGGCTTTTTGTAATGGGAAATATAGGAAGTTGTTAGATCTTAATCAAGAATGTTTATGGGAAGTTTTCAAGAACAGGCAAGTAGGGTAAATCAGTCATTATGGGAGACAGTTTCTGATTGAGTTTTGGACCTTTGCCTCGATTTGCTTTATCTTTCTCTGAGTACAAAATGATGCTGTTTTTTTCTTTCCTGTCAACAAAACCAAAGGAAAGTGGAAAAGTTTGCACTCAAATGATAGGACCTCTTACTCACTTCTGCTCCCTTTGACCCACCTCTGCTTTGTTCTTATTCACTCTCTTATGTAATGTAAGCATTGTTCTTGTACTACTATTACAGTACATGTAAATTGCGAGCCCGCCACCTCTATATATGAGTAAACTTTCCTCAAGCGATCGGTAATCCATCAAGTTTCAGTTTTTATGTAGAGACTATAGAGTAGAAAGCTCCAAACCAAATGAAATGACAGTCATTAAATGGTGACTTTATTGGACTTTCCTTTTTACTGAGATCAATCAACTCAACGAGACAAGTGCAGCGCTGCATACAAGTACTAAGCAGATAAAATGGCGCAACAGGTATTCATTTGTCTTCTCTTTCATTTTTTCTTTTTGGATTTTATATCATCTGGGGTCTTCGAAGTTTTGATCTTTTCCTATGATTTCTGATACCGGGTCTACCTTTTCTTTGTCATGTTATGTTTTTATTTTCTTCCTGATAGTGCAATTATTTTATTCTGGATCGTTATTTGTGGCTAATTTGATTTGATTGCAGGAGGAGGGTTGGCCTCTGGGTTTGCAGCCTCTTAATGCCAGAGTTGGCTTGGTTAGAAACAATGGTGAATTTTCCGGATCAGTATCATTCAACACTTTACTCACTGGTTCTCCCACTTCCTCTACAGATTCCTCTTCAGATTTAGACACAGAGGTCAGTTTAAAGAACTAAACTTGCGGCCCCTTTTGGGTCATAGACAGATATTTAAAATTAATTTAACTCATTGTGTTCTCTCTGGAGCTTAGTGTTATGACCTTTTGAAAATTCGAAAGATAATATGACATGGTTAGGATTTTAACATACTGTTTGTTCTTTTCAGTTTGTTTTCTTTTATGACCAGATATCATTAATTTTCGCCTTATTGCTAGTTTTTGGGGTAATGTAATTTGGTTTCCCCAGGCTCCAGCCAGTCACTGACTCACTCAAAAATCAGTGTTCAGGTGGGACTATGTAGCCTTGGTAATATTTGAACTTGAAATGACTGTACTCTTAGATTAACTGAATCTGCCACAAAATGCTCAGATAACTTTGTCAGTTTATGGACCTTATACTTGATTAGATGTGCTCTTAGTTCAATTTTTATCTTAAATTTTTTGCAGCAGGTATGCAGTAATTATTGCTTACCTAACTCTTTTTTTTTTTTTTTCCTTGTGTTGATATGGTGTATTTAAAGTCACTGAACTAGTCACCGTAGAAAGTAAGCTATAATGCTACATTATCCAGTGACATTATCAAGTAACATGGTGGATACAGAGTTCTCCAAAATTTGTATTTGATTAAGGAACTAGATAGGATACTGAGGCAGTGATGTACCAACCCTTGATTTTTACCCCATCCAGTGATTTTCAAGTGCAGATGTGTTACTGCCTTACTGGCCACTGGAATGTAATAGAAACCTTTAAAGATCCTCACTCTTCCCGCAGCAGCTGCATGTCCGACTGCCCAATTGCGGGTGCAGCAGCACATGCATGTTGATGTGATATCCTATGACTGAGCAACTGCATGTACAGTCGCTGTATGAAAGACTCTCTCATTCAAACAACTTGAATATTTTGATCCTGAAATTTCTGAAATTCAGATTAGGAATTGAAATGAGATTCTTCTGACAATATAAATGGAAGACTTACAGAACTAGGGAAACAAGATCTCTTCTTAATCAATAAAGAAGGGAATTAATAATTGTGTGTGTGTTTTTTTTTTTTTTTTTCCTGGTCTCTGGCCTTGTGATTTGGATGTAAAGATATTTCAATCTTATTGTATACTAGGTATCAATCTAGAGGGCTATATATTTCTATCTCACTCTACTATAATCAATTTCAGTCTACAGGATCTTTCTTCCATGACAGAAGCATTACACTTGGAAGCCTCATAGGAGTTTCTAGCATCTTTGAGCTCTCTAAGAGATCAATAAGAGGAAGAAAGACAGAGGCAGTAAAAGAGAAAAAGACCAACAATAGGTCAAGAACTTGGCTCTTCTCTTTATGCTCAAGGGAGAGGACGGATGCTGAGAATGTCAACAATAATCCTCCATCACTTGGCCACTTTCTTGCAGTAGAGAGAAGAGCTGCTAATGGATGTAGAAGAAACCAGCAGCTGCGGAGCCCTAACATCTACGGACCAGATGAGCTTGCCATGGCTCAGCCTAACATAGAACCAAACTCACTTTTTGTTAATGGCTGCATTGCTCCTCCTCATTCAAGTCCATGGCATGGTTCAGACGTTGAAAGGATAAACAATAACGGAGGGTTAGAGCATGGTAATGGATATGGAGTTCCTGTGCTGCTTTCATGCATGTGTGGACAATCCTCTCATTAAGTAGCTAAAACATTTACTTTTTAGCCCAATTTTTGTGATTGAATTTTATGTTCCAGGAAGAAATAAACTTTGGTTTTCCATTAGCTTTCAAAGAGAGAAAATTATCTATATCTAATATTCTTTGTTCTTCTCATTCTACAGTTGATTGAGTTTATGTTCAATTTGTTGGCATTTAGAATGATATCAAGCATTTGTATTGTGGTGTTGCAGTCTCAACGAGCATGGAGACTGCAGAGAGGCTACTTTTTTTTCCAAATTTTTGTGCTTAGACAATGCAAGTACATAGACATTGTCAAGGAGATTCAACATGACTAGATGAGACCCTCTGTCTCTGAAATGAACTGATAATGGAGAACAAAATACACCAACTATTCCATCATGTGTATGCGAGTGAGATGTACCCTTGTATCAATATATATTGCTGTTTATATCAAGATTAAATGTATATACAAGTGAGAAATTGGCTAACTTGTTGAATAATTTTGTGGACAGCATAATGGTTATTATGTTCTACTAAGTTCTAGAAACAGTTCACAAAATTGGCTATTTTATACTTAATAACTTCTACTAAGAGGCCATTTTCCACTGATGGCTAAAAATAATCCAAGTTTCTTTGATCAAGAACGGGTCCAAAACTCAGACATGTGCAAAGACGAAGGAGACCTATGCAACCTTCCCCAATTTTCATGCCCATAAGAGTAAAAGAAGAATTTATCAAATGCAATGGGTGGGCCTTAATTGTTACGCGTGATCAAACCTCTCGGGTCCTGAAAAAGCTTATGAACCGGCGGCTCATTTTTGTTTGCTCTAATTGCCACGCACTTTTCTCGTTTGATGTGAATCTTCAACCGTTCTAGTTGGATTCATATTGTTAAAGCTTCTACTTAATTAGGTTCCTTGTCTAATTTAAGATCCCATGAAA
>JANLJB010003141.1:0-44214 GCA_026212285.1 Bursera cuneata
TTCACTTCTGAAGATGTGCATTATCAGACAACATACCATACAGAGAGTACTGAAGTTTCAAGCTCTGGATTTGGTAAAAGCCCTGACATCAAGATAAGTAGCTCAAATGACCACCATTCTAGGCTGCAAATATAAACATAAAAACACAAGTAAAAGTCTAGATGTCTCAGAAAGAAGACATGAAACTAATTTCTTAACAAATGAAACAGATGAAAACAATTAATTTACCAAATCATTACTGCAGAAGGGATAGCAAACCGGAAAAACTCTCCAATTCCCTGGAACAACTCCATGGAAATTGGAACTCGAGTTTTTGCACAAGCAGGAGCGTACTTCATGTATAATCCTAGGAAAATCACATTCAGCCAGTATGATATATTGATGGCTATTGCTCCTCCAAGGTTACCTAGTCCTGACTTGAATACTAAAGCCCAACAGAGAGGTATATGTATAAAAAGAGTGGCACAGGAGCTCAAGAACATGGGAATGGTCAAGCTTTGTGTCTGAAAGTATCGAACAAGTGGCTGAAGAGTTGCATAAGCAAAGAGTGATGGAACAAGCCAGATTATGAATTTACCAGCTTCATGTGAAATCCTGGGGTCTTGGCCTACGAAAACTAGCAGCTTTCCCATGTTGATCCATAGTAGGGACAGAGGTAGACAAACTAAGAATAAACAGAATATGCCAGTGTAAGTGTGAGTTCCAATTCTTCGATATTGCTGAGCCCCAAAAGCTTGACCACATAAAGTTTCCAGCGCACTCGCCATGCCTAACTGTGGCATGTACAAATTGCATTATTAAGTTAGCTACTGAAGCCAAATAACTCCATAATTAACTCATCTTTTGCGCTCATACATAGCTTTATCCACGCACATTCTCTGAATGAGATATTTAGCACTATTTTTAGAAACTGTTTTATAATTTAAAAACTCAAAACAGAGATAGATATGTTTCACACGCTACATAAAAACACAAAACTCATTCCACAAAAACTATTGTTCCCATATCTTAACAATACAAAGTTTTATTATTCAGTTCTCCTCTAACACAACAATTTTACAAACTCACCAAACAAACTCTCGCAAATGTTAGTCATTTTTCCTAATAAACTGCATGCCATCTGGTTACCATCATGGTTGAATGCCAAAAAGATGCAAGTCACTAATAAAGATTTTATGGTATATTACTTCTCTCACTGCTGAATCTGCATAACCAACTTATGTGGTTGCAGCTGCATTCACAATATGGTCATGTGAACATAGATTCATTATCTAATATGCTTAACATATTAGCAATTTATCCTATTCAACAGGACAGGTCTCAATCAGAGTGTTTTTGTACGCAAGTCTGCTTAAGTCTATTCACGTTTTTTGTCCATTTCCAATTTACATTGGTTTTTCTTTATTTAATGACAAATAAACTCAACTAGCTGATCAACATAACATTGACTATATGTTAAACTTATGTCTTTATTTAACTTTAATTAATTAACTCCATTGACTATAATGACTTATATAATGTTATACTTCACATCATTTTTTTCTGATTTACAGAACTTCTAATATTAAAAGTTCACCAACTGACAGTACTTTTTACTAATTGTCGTTTTCCATAACAATTCAAATGCTATTTTGATTCCCCAAAATATCCACATCAATCTTTGTTAGCAATGCATTATTAAAAGTACCAGCTGACAATATTTTTGAACTAAATGCCTTGTTACCGATAACAGTTCAAATGCTTTTTGATACAACAAAATATTTATTTCAATCAAACACCTCAAAACAGACAGAGATTATTTTTAAATATTCTCAATGCATCCTTTTCATGAGTTAGCCCCATACTGAATTTTAGCGACAATCACAAAAAAGACCATAACTGAGATGGGATAAAGAGAGCTTGGAATCAAAAGAACGAGGCAATAAAGCAAACCAATCAAACTTTTATTAGTCATCATAGTGATAGATGCTAGGACCACTAAGGTAAGGTCTCTTNTGTAAAGCTACTCTTAATATTAAGATGTGTCTGTTTCCTACATGCATAAAATTCTAAGAGAAGAATCCAAGAAGCCTGCCTAACTTTTGGAAAAGCTTTTAACACAGGGCTGATTCCCAGGTTATCAGATAGTCAGGGAAGGGCACTAGAAAAATACACCAACTATGAAATATGTTATAATTGGTAAGTGTTTGATAAATGGGTACCACCATAATAGTTCTCTCGTGAAAATTCAACTTAATNAAGTGAGTCAATCTATTATAATGTAAAATAAGCAAATATACTTATGTATGTTCACATCAAAGAATAAACAATGTTTAATATTTAAAATATTGGATATTGAATAGTACTGACTTACAAGAAGACTGAAGCCGGTGACACCAGAGAGAGAGATGGCTATGGCGGTGCTGGAGAGGGCCAGTTCGCCAAGATGGCCAACCATCATGACTGCAATAACTTGCAACATGTACTGAGACAAAGTCACGGCCACCATAGGACCAGCTAAGTACCCCAAAGTCTTGACTTCTGTAGTGAAGACATCACATGTTGGAGTAGCTGAACCTTTATTGATCTCTTCGCTCCCTTTTGCTAACAAATTCTCTTCCATGTTGTTCTTCTCTGTCTCTGTCTTACTCATGGTAGCCTGTTAGCCGCCTCTCACACTTCCTTGAGTCCTTGGAGAGTTTAGAAACTATGCAGAGACAGAAGACAGGAGGAGAGCTGTACATGCTTTCCAAGTTTGGATTTATGTAGGCCTCTACCACGTGAGAGACTCTTGCATCCAACCGGCCTACAATATTTATGGCTCATCTATATGTTCGGCTAAAAAAATTTAATAAAACACCAAAAAAAAAAAAATTCAACTATTATGAGCTATCTAATCTATTTTATTATCTAACTCATTATCAAAGCTATTAAATAAGATAAAAACTATATAAATTTCCTGTCACACAACTGTCAAACAAACTATCTAATCGTTCAAATTTGCGTCACATGTAGTTGTATTTTCAACTTTTATCTTTGTTTTCGGAGAATAGAGGTATATTTGATTATTAGACATTAAATTTGGTTAAACCATCTTAAGTTTTTCAAAATGTTACAATTCCTCGGAAAAAAAAATACCCTTATTAAAACTTGATTGTTTTTATTTTTTCTCAAATTTTTTTAATTTACTTTTCTAATTCATGCATTTCCTATTATAAAGGAGGCAAAGGGAGGATGAATGGTAGGAGCAAATCTATTGTGTCAGAAACTTGATATCAATTTATAGTAATAAAATGAAATTCGACGCAATCTAAATCAATAAATTAAATAAATAAAGTAATGAGATGACGCAGTAATACATGTGAAGCCGAATGGCATCTATATTCATGCGAGTCTTTGGCGTCTTATGGGGTGGCTAGTTTTCACTTGTTTGCATGCGTCCATTTACATTTACTAGCATGAAGTTAAAAGTTGATTTTAAAATGTCACTCGGTCACTTGTGGACGAAACAATACCAACACAAATTACTAGCAAGTTATGTCCTTATGCATGACCTATGAAACAAATTATATTCTTGTCGTGTACAAATGAAGACGACATTCATGTGGAACAAATATCATAAATCATCCAATGAAAAAATGGTTTGAAGATTATAAAATGAGATTATTCAAATAGACTTTTATGAAGATGTAGCAAATTCCAATTTCAATTCTTCTTCCCTACCGAACAAATTCTAATAGATTTATTGGAGGGTCCCATTGGCGTGCATGTAGTAGGAATTGAACCCTAGAAATTGCCACCCACATCACTGTTTAATATTTCTTGGTCTACTGTAAACCAATTTAAGACCCACCATGGAAAAATGTAAGCTCTTGTCTTTGAAATGAGGAAGCATCGAATTCGAGCAGTGTGTATCACTTGGGTGTAAACTCTATTTATGGAGTTAAACTTGATGAATAAAGTATCGATAATAATCGACAGCTTCTCTAGGAGAACTTAGGAGTTAGAGGGAAACTCGAATTCCCTATCCACGGAGGTCTAGGATCCCTCGAAGCCTCCCATCTTTCAAAATAGGTAGGCCTCGACTTTACTAGTTCATCATCCCATAACCTGGTCTCAATCACAGGCACGTATCATTCATCCTGCATTGTTTTTTTTCTCTTTTTTAAGATCATTGAGCAAAGAAGACAAATTTGAGGGAACCAATTTTCTAAATCCTTTGTTTAATATGAAATATTTTTGTCTTTTTATAAGCTAATATAAGTATTATTGGGAGGTAAAATTATTAGTATATGAAGAAAAGAACAAATGAAAGAATACATTAACTAAGGGGCCTAAAGAGACTTTGCTACCTTGCCAAATTCAACAAGAAGCTTGGATGGGAAGAGGAAAAAATCAAGTGCTATGTCATCAAGTATAGAATCTCCTCTTATTGATAACCAAGAAAGGTCAGGCTATGGATTTGATGGGGAACCATCACAGCAAGGTTGTAGTAATGGAGCAATTATTATTGAAGAGGCAAAGAAGCAACTGTGGCTAGCAGGGCCTCTTATTGCTGTTAGTTTGTTGCAGTACTGCTTACAAGTGATATCAATTATGTTCGTTGGTCATCTGGGAGAGCTGGCTCTATCTGGTGCTTCCTTGGCATCTTCTTTTGCTTCTGTCACAGGTTTCAGTGTTTTGGTAAGTGGGGGTCCTCTGATTTCTCTTCAAATTTTGCTGTAAATGTCTCGTTGCTATGACTATGAACCCCATGATGAGTCCTATAATTGGTTGATTTGTGCAACTTTTTGAAGCCCCTCGATAATTGGGACTGAGGAATCTAGGAGCCTCGTTGTCTGACCGCTAACAAAGTGAATTGCCATAATGCTTTTCCCAATGTGAATTAGGCATGAGAGTGGCCTCTTCAAACAGAATTTTTGTGAACTTGGCTTGGATTTGAAATTAGAGATTCTGTGTTATATATTTAAACATAACAACCAAAGGTACTGATTGGAAGTACTTACATAAAAGTACACAACTTCCTAAAGAAGTATCTAGTAAATGTTTTTCCAATTCAAAAAGATTTTCATCTATTTCAATCAAAACTGACAAAATGGGAAAAAGGAACATTTCAATTATCTGGTAGCGTATTCAATATTATTAAAAGCATTCTCAAGTGATCCTGTAAATCAAAGATTGGTCTTAAATAGCCTTGTTTTTTGACATGCATCTGCATATTTTATAGACCTGTACATTTTATCACACTGCTGGATTTTAAATCTCCTCAGTTAAACCACTTTGAAGCAGTTATAAACTTACATTTCTCTTAAAATATTTGATCTTATAGTTAGGAATGGGGAGTGCATTGGAGACACTATGTGGGCAAGCCTACGGAGCCAAGCAGTACCATATGCTTGGTGTTCATACACAGAGAGCAATGCTAACTCTTCTAGCAGTAAGCGTTCCCCTTGCAGTGATCTGGTTCTATACCAGCAACATTCTCATAGCTCTAGGCCAAGATCATGAGATATCTTTTGAAGCAGGAACTTTCAATCGCTGGATGAGTCCCAGCCTTTTCGCCTATGGCCTCCTTCAATGTCTGAACAGATTTCTACAAACCCAGAACAATGTTTTTCCCATGCTCATAACTTCTGCAATCACAGCTTTCCTCCACATTCTTATCTGCTGGGCTCTTGTTTTTAAATCTGGCCTTGAAAGCAAAGGAGCTGCGTTGGCAATCACCATTTCAAACTGGATTAATGTGCTTCTGTTGGCAATGTACATAAAATTCTCTCTGGCTGGCATGAAAACATGGACAGGATTCTCCAGTGAAGCACTGCATGATCTTATAAGCTTTCTAAAGCTTGCTCTTCCTTCAGCAGTTATGATATGGTAAGTGGCAACCTTCATCCCCTATAGAACCGACTACAACATTAAAATTCTGCATCGACTGCCATTCTAGTTCTAACTCTTGAGTTTTTGAAAGGCAGCTTGGAATATTGGTCCTTTGAGATGGTTGTTTTGCTATCTGGTCTTCTTCCAAGTCCAAAGCTAGAGACATCTGTGTTATCAATAAGGTACCCTATAATTTTCATCCATTAAGAAGATAAAAGAAAAAGGGAAAACATATTGATCAGATTATGCTATTAATTCATTATGGTTCAACTTCACAGCCTTAACACGTGCTGGATGGTCTATATGATCTCTGTTGGTCTTGGTGGTGCTATAAGGTCAGTAAAAAACATTTCATCTTCAAATTTTCTCCATCTCCTCATTCTCCATGTACCAATCTTTTGTTGTTGCAGCACAAGAGTTTCGAATGAGCTTGGTGCTGGCAACTCACAAGCAGCCCGGTTGGCTCTCCGAGTCATGATCATAATGGCCCTTACGGAAGGTGCAACAGTAGCCATCACCACAATTTTGGTACGCCGTGTTTGGGGGAAGCTCTATAGCAATGAAACAGAAGTGATCAACTACGTGGCCAAAATGATGCCACTCCTTGCATTATCTGATTTCTTGGATGGATTCCAATGTGTGCTTTCAGGTCCTAACTCAATTCTTATCCCAAGAACTAAACTGAGTTCTACAATGACCATTTTTCAATGAAATATTTTCTAATCCAAATTTGTGTATTTGTCATATCTGTAGGGGCTGCAAGAGGATGTGGATGGCAGAACCTTTGTGCATTTATCAACCTTGGAGCTTATTACGTTGTTGGAATCCCTTCTGCTGTGCTCTTTGCTTTTTTCTTACATAGTGGAGGCATGGTGGGTCTCCCTTTCCTACTCTCTCTTAATACGCAAACATGTAAGTGCCCTGGTTCACATACACGCCAAGCTTAGTGAGTTACTGCTATTTTCCTATCAAACCAGGGGCTTTGGATGGGAATCATATGTGGACTTTCTGTTCAAGTTCTGGCACTTGTTACAGTAAATGCATGCACTAATTGGGATCAAGAGGTAAATCAATTCTTTTAAGCCAGCTTATAGTTTTGGAGTCAAAGATAAATTAGACTAGGAATGTTCACCTTGCTGAAATGAGTAGTTTTTTACAAAAACATATTTTGAAGAGAGTGGTTAAAAAATGTTTTGAAAATATTTAAAAAATATTTGTTCTTTTAACCTTTACAGGAGAAACCCAAACACCAGAATTTAATGTTTTAGGTATATTTCGAAAGTTCGAAGTCCTTACGAAGGAAATTAATTTCTACTATAGTTTCATTTTTATCAAACACATTTAAAAACGGAGATTATATTGTCAAAAGAAAGCAATAATTAAATTTGTCAACCGATTCAAAAAAATCAATTAACAATTCAACTACAATTGATTAAGTTAACTTTTATATTTTTATTTATAAATCAAATCTCATTTGTCCAAATTATCAAATTGGCCCTATTTAGGTATATCCATTAAACTTTTTCTTCACCATTACAGGCAACAAAAGCCATGCATGAAGCTCAAAAGACTGGCCTTGCTAGCGACATGGCAACATAGACTTGCATTCTGCAACAATCAAGATAATCAGTTGAGGCTAGACTGTGAGAGCAAAAGCAAAAAAATATATACCAATAAATTGATGTATAGGCAGCATTCCAATTATGCACATAAAATTGTTCAAAATTAAGATTGTTGTTCTAAATAGAAAATATTTGGTAACATAAAAAAATTATCATCACCCATAAGGAAGGTCTTTGTCCTATAACTGCTAATGCTAATTCCCTGCACTGCTTTACTTCTGGGTTTTTTGGCACCAGTTCTTTTCAAATTAGAGAACGAAAAATAAAAAATAAATTGAACTTGACATTGATTATCACGTCCAAACTAGATGACTGTGAAAAATTTAACTAAGCAGCTTACGGATCCAAGAAAGGTTACAACACACTTTGAAAAAGACTTTACAGAAGTTTCTTCTGTCTCAACTAAGTTTCTTGGATGGATATGTTGATCATAAACAAACTTCACCAGGAACAGCTACTATACCAAAGTCACACTAAAAATGTGAGGTTTTGAAGCGTAGCTACTTTAACCTTGCAAACTACTGCACGTCAGATGGATTATCAGGTAAGTGAGAAGGCTCTTCTCCATTTTCATTTGTTTCTGCTCCATTATCAGGTGAAGGAGGACTCCCATTTGCATGCTCGTTGTTCTCAGGATGGAAATTGATCGGGAACTTTGTGACTCTAGGCTTGTCAGCTAATATATTTCTTTGAACCCTATCAATCAAAACCTTTGTTGGAGGTTCCTCTTTTAGCTGCTCATCATCATAATCATTGTTCACATAGTATCCCACTCGGACAAATTCCTGTCCCATGTAAGAACACGTTAATAGCAGTACCGTGACACCAATTATATCCTCTTCACGGATTTTTGATGGATCTGGAGGGTCTGCCTGTCAACAATTCAACCAGAAATTAGCTACCATAATTTATATGTACAATAACTCTTAAAAATGAACTTAAGCGCATGTAAAGACATCATCAAGAATTACCTGTAAGACAAACCGGTAATTGCCAACATTAACTGGCCCAACAAGCACACTTTCTAGAAGTTGATCGTATGTCTCATCCTCAGCAGATCCCACATAAATGAGTTTCCATTCCAAATCTATGACAGATTAAGCATCATAATGGGGCATGAATATTAAGGCAGTGCTCTAAGACAAACAAAACTGACTTCAGAGATGCTTTAAATTGAGCAGGAGATATTAGGTTTAAAGAACAGAGAATGAAATTAAACATTAAACGCTGGTAAATTTATACTGGCCCACCTTGACAGATATTTAGTCACTCAGCAAAAGATATTTAATCACAACAACAATACTATACCAAAGAGTAAAATTCATCATAAGCAACTATAAATCAATCAACATACAGCTTCCTCGATATGAAAACAGAGGAAGATTTAAATTATAAAAGACGTAAATTTTCTCAACTATTAGCATCTAGAATTTTAATGGCAAGTTTCATAAATTTATAAACAAATCTGATGGCACATTGTTATGATTCAAAAAATTCAGCAGTTCCCAATATCAGAAGCCTTTTTTAGAGCTAAACCTTTCCATATGACACCTTCAGACACATTTCATGTCACTTTCACATATATCAATTTCAAATATATTGAAGACAAACAAATTAAATAAGTTTGATATATGAAAAAGGAACCAATTTTACAAGAAAGGATTGCTTCCTCCCACATAGAAACTTCAATATATGAGATGGACCGTACCCATAAGAGGCCTGGCATAATATGCTCGTTTAGAATGAGATGAAAAATACTGGAGGCAATCTCTACCTTTCGTAAATATTACCAACTTTGCCAAGTTTGCAAATTAAGCCTAATTCTCAAATTGACACGCGTACTAATTAACCATGCATCAAGCAAAAAGAAATATTAGAAAATCCGAAGCTGATCGATAACATTCTATGCTTAAAACTCATCAAAGAATATATAAATTATAAAGCCAACAAGTTCAAGCAAACAAACAGAAAATCGTTACTCAATATTCATTTTAGCTTTTAAATTCAAAAATCAACATATTAACCAACAATTCAGGAAAATTCAATCACCAATCTTCGAATCTTATCGGTTAAAATTAATCAAATCCCAGAAGAAAAATTCATCCACGAATGATTTCCAATGTAAACAATATGACAAATTGCCCGAATAGAAAAGCTAAATATTCAAAATACAACATACAAAACCCTACCTCAAGCTCACTAGGAAATTTTCCAAAAGAGAAGAAAAGGGGCATTTCGAGAAAGATTACCGTCTTTAAGAGGAGTCAAGCACTCGTAAGAGATTTCGAACTGGAACGGATTGAGAAAGGCGGCAGGGTTGTCCAAAACGGTGACGTTTGTGATGTTGACGGCGCTCATAGTCTAGTGAGAGAACAGGACTCGACTGATTTCGCAGATGGATTGGTTCTATTACTGGTTTGGAGACTGATGCTATCCTTCATCGAAGATTGAAAAACCCTAGAACCAGGAAGAACAAACCGGTGACTGGGAAATGCTGTGCAAGGTATGGAAGATTGTGAAGCAACCGCTTCAAGAACTTTATAGCGAAGGGTTTACCGGCAGTAGCCGGTGCGCGCTGTGGAGGGAAAGGAAAATGGAAGTTGGCGGGAGTTTCTTTTTAACGTTTGATGCTAAGTTTGTTGCGAGTCGTTTGATGTTGAGATTTGAATTCTCAACATTTTGTGATCAAAATTTAACGGAGTAGATTTGATTTGATCCGTCGCATTGAGGATTTTTTTACAAGGAATTTGCTTCTTTACTCAGTTGATAAGGACAATATGGGAAATAGAAATATGTATAAAATCTATCTAATGATTTATAAAGGACATGAACTAATAATAAGAATAAGTATTATTTTGAAGAATACTTCATGTTAACAAGACATTTTCTCTGCCATTTTTGTATGAGCTTTCTCTTTTTATATTACATATTATACCTTTCAAATATGACATTATTAATTATATAAGGACAAGATGGTAGAGAGATATGGATAATATCCTATATAATGGTTTATAAATAGTCATATTTATTAATCTTAAAAAAATTATAAGTTAAGAAGTTAAAAATAATATAAATATATTAATTAGGGTAATCATAACGTGTGCTATAAGGACATATGTTAAGCCCTTAGAACTTCTGTATTTGTATTTATTTCAATCATTAATATATCTTAAAAATATGTTAAATTCATTATTTTCCTATATTTCATTATTTTTATTATAAAAATATACTTTCCAATATAAATTAATGATTGAAATAAATGAAAATACAAAAATTTTAATGACTTGACATGCGCCCTTAAGACATACGTTAAGACTACCCAATTTATTATTATTATTTTGAAGAATAATTAGGATTAACAAATTATTTTAACTTCTTTAGATAGAAAATATCTGTTAGCTCCAATGTGTGAGAATATGTCAAGAAAATTATAAATAGACAAATAAACTGAGATATAAAACGCAGAGATTTACATTGATCGACGACTCCACAGCCTACAAATAAACTCTCTCAAACATTCAACCGAGATAAAAACTTTGCACGAATAGATAGCTTTCACGTGATTTTCAATCTCACCAAGACATTTAATAAATACACTCAAACCCATATCCGAGACAAAACCCTATTAAGAAATAGTACTTGAGTGTTTCCTTTAAAACCCACACACAAGTTGTTAATAAATTTTCAATCTCCACAGACATGATTAACTGATGATGAAACTTTCCTCTATATAAACCTTCTAATTATAAGGAAATGGGATTTCATCTCAAAAGGTCAACCTATTTTAGAGGAGTATCTCAAGTCCTTATATATCCATGAATCACCCCATATTTTGCCAATGTGGGACTTTGTTTGCAACCCAACAATCCCTCCCTTAAACAAGGCCCATGATGTTCAACTTGCCTTCCCTCAAGCGGATATTATTCCGTATATACATCTCCTCACACTAGAGAGATCAAGCTTCGTTGGTTTTTCCGTCGACGTACATCTTCTCACACTAAGAAGATCATACTTCATTAAGATACTCCATTGCGTAAACGCCAAACCACATAGATCAACTATCTCATGAGTTCTTCGTCGACACATCTCCTCACACTTGGGAGATCGCACTCCATCAAGCTTTTTTTTCCATCCACAAATCTCCTCACACTAGGGAGATCACAATTTATCGAGATATTTCATTGTGTAAGAAGGCAAACCGCATGGATCAACCATCTCATGAGTTCACGAAATTTTTCATAGAATTTTTTTTTTGTCCTTTTGCCGGGGGGCTCATCATCTTCATGTCATTCGGGGAGTCTGCTTTGCATGTCCACTCAGCTACCTTTAGGGTCTAGCTTTGATACCACATGTAAGGAAATGAAGTTCCATCTCAAAAGGTCAAACTATTTGAGAGAAGTAGCACAAGTCCTTATATATCCATGAATCACCCCATATTTTGCCAAAATGGGACTTTGTTTGCGAGCCAACACTAATCATATTCCTTTATATAAACCTTTTGATCTAATACGATGAAGTGAAGACAAATGGAAGATAAGATATAATTTGATTTTAAAATTTGAATGATCTAAACAAATATATTATATAAAAGGGGGTATTTACTCTTAACCCCCAAAAAATTTGAAAAAAAAAAGTCAAACATCCCACTAAATATAAAACTAACACTGAGCCCTCAGAATTTAACTTTCGTTAATTATATTTAACGGTACTACAGTAAAAACTCAGGATAAATATCATAATACCCCTATGAAATATCAAAAAATAATAAACTCACCATTTGATTATAAAATAACATCAAGACTCTATTTTTTATGATATTTTAAAACTAATTAATATTATGGGGGCATTATCGATATTTTATTTATTAAAGTAATATAAAATATTTAAAAATTAATAAAAATTTATAAAAATAGTAAAGATATATTTTATACACTAAATAATTTTTGTAAATTTAAAAAATTTACTAAATAATTACAAAATAATTTTACTTAGTAAAATTATTTAGTTTTTAAGAAATCATTTATTAAAATTTACTTGCTTAATTTATTTAAAATATTTAATAAATAAAATATATTTTAATTATTAAATATATTTCATTTACTAAATAATATTTATAAATTTAAATAATTTGCTAAATAATTTTAATAAAATAAGTAAGCAAATACCTTGTTTTATAACAATCGGTGTCAACACTTGATACAAAAACTAGTTATCAAATCGATGGTTGATTTTTATTAAATAAATAAAATAATTGTAAATAAGTATTGCTAACTTATACTTTAAAATATAAGTAAATAAATAATTTTTTTGATCTCGACGTGCTTTCAAATTAAATTAGATTTATTTTTTTTAATTTATAATTGATTAACCAATTGATGAGTTCACCAGTATCTCACTTATCAGATGTAACCGGATTAACAGATCAAATTATTTAATCATCGATTTTCTTACTATATGACTAGGGGTTGCTCGCCAGTCATCGGGAGCAGACCAACAAAAACATATTGAATAATCAAAATCTTATTTTAAAATACAATTAGTAAATGAAATATATTTTTAATATTTAAATTTACTAAAATTATTTAGTTTTTAATAAATAATTTTCTTGCTTAATATATTAAAATTATTTAGTAAATTAAATATATTTAGTAATTAAAATATATGTTATTTATTAAATAATTTTAGTAAATTAAGCAAGTAATTTTAAGTAAATAATTTGCTAAAAACTAAATAATTTTAGTAAGTGAAATTATTTAAATTTACAAAAATCATTTAGTATATAAAATATATCTTTATTTTTTTTTTTGCAAATTTTTTTAATATTTAAAGATTTTATATTATTTTGTATTTTATTTAATAAAATATCGATAATACCCTCACAATATTAATTAGTTTCAAAAGATTACTGAAATAGGGTTTTTATGTTATTTTATGATTAATGGAGGTTATTATGTATTTATCCTGAGTTTTTACTGTAGCACCATTAAATATAACTAACGGAGGTTATGATTTTTGGTTGGTCTGTCTTAGTTTTGATTCAGTGGGATGTTTGACTTTTTTTTTTTTCAAATTTTTTGTGGGGTTGAAAGTAAATACCCCTAGATAAAAGTATATCTTAGATAACTTAAATTCAAAACAGTGGCAGAAGATGCAGAATGCTTTAGGAGGATTTGATTATTCAAACATAAAAATGTTAAAATATTTATCTATTAACATTTAAAAAAATTAACAAATGAATGTTGACATTTATAAATATTAAAAAGATAAAAATAAAAACTTTTTAACATATCATCAAGTTGCATATTCAAATAATTTCACACCAAAATAAAACGACAACAAATGATTAGAATCATAAGAGAGGTAATTATAATGGTATAATATTTTTTTAAGAAAACAAAATTAGAATCTTAACATATTTCAATTATTATCTTGATACGGTAAGTAGTACTCAAATATTGGTTCAATAACATTTTCTTTATCATTTCAAGTGGAGCTTTCTCTTTGGATAATATAATGTTGCAAAATTATGTAAATAAAATAATTATATAACCATTTTAGAGCTTAAAATTGAGTGAGACCCGCTTTGTATTAGTGAGTTTTCTCGATGGATTTGAATTATCCTCCTTGAGAACTTCAAAATTGTATATTCATATACTCAAAATGATTAACATGTAAATAAAAAATTGTTACTCAAAGTTCATCTATAAATTATAAAATTTAAAGGAAAAATCATTTATCCCATATGGTATTTTTCGCTGTAATATTTTGGGCCTTAATGCAAAAATGTTTTGGGTTTTGAATTCATTATAACTAATGGTTTTATTGCTACACCAATAGAAAAACTCTCTTCTTTCTCTCATGCGATTTTTAGAGTTTCGATGATAGACTTCTACAGTATATAGTTCGTCGGAGGCAAACTATTGAAGTGCTCAATAACATAGCTTGGATCATAAATGTTTGATAATTTTTAATAGTTCTCCTTTTATATATACATATGTTTATTAGCTTAATGGTTAAATTTCTTAAATGAGAGTTGCATCGTGGCAAGTTTAAAAAATAAATAATCTATTAATTCGAATAATTTAATCAAGTAAAAAATAAAGAAATAAAACTATTTAAACCTATATAAATTTCTTCCATCTTTTATGAAAAAAATAATAATTTATTTGAAAAATTTTAAAATTGAATTATTGGTTAACACAACCTTATAAATTTTTGACACAAACCTATTTTATTATGTTCTCTCTCTTTTTTTTTAACTGAATTAATTGATATGCATTTTATAATTTTCTATATAAATGTTTAATGAGGACAAGCGAGGTGTAGTATATTATAGTGCTTCAAATGGCTGATACCCATTTCGGTATGGCCCAACTCAAAGGGATCCATTCCAAGTTAAGGGCCTTTATATCTTATAAGGGTCCAAGATCAAATAAGTTCACCAATTCTCATGCAACATCCAACATGGACCAGGCCCAGTGCAGCATGTATTGGGGTTGACCAACACAACTATGTAAAGGTTTTAAGTAGTGCACACCAATCACATGCTAAATGGAAAAATAGGGAAATTGACATTGACCTCCAGTTAAATTTTGAGGAAACACTTAATTTCAGACTTTTATTAAACTAATATCCACCCTCTAAATTTTTGGAGGGTAAGTGTTAATTTTTACAGAAACAATAATAATTTTTGGGAGGTAAGTATTAGTTTAACAAAAATTTAGAGTTAAATATTTCTCAAAATTTAATTGGGATATCCCCTAAAAAATGTCTTGTGGGTTGAGATTTGGTTAGCACAAATTGAATCAATAAGATCCATTAAGCCAATGCTGTCCTTATAATATTTGTCATTTAGTCATGGCTTTAATTTGGTGACAAATACTTTTCATTTTCCTATCATTAGTGAGGAACATTGTTTGTTGTCACTGTAACAATAAATTTTGTAATGAAATTTAATTTCATCACAACAGATTTTGTTGCTAAAACCTTAATTTCTTCCAGTAGGCCAAACTCTTCACTCCCTTAACCTTAACTTGTAGGATTTCACTATTCATTTACGCTTAAAATAATGTGGGTAGCCCGACCTAGCTTTTTGAAAAATAAATAAATAAATAAAAATTTACGGATACCCTTAATTTAATTATCATTCACAAAATTACCTTAACCCTTTGCCATTAATTTACAAGATTGCAATGATTTTTAATTTAAAAAATGCTATGAACCTTAACTCCTTTTAAGTTATGTCACTTTATTTTCTTGGTGCAATGAAAGACTTTTATCTTTTTCATCTAACTTTCAACTGTCTCTTTCTGATTTACTTCATCTCACTTAATCCATGGTTAGATTCCTAAATTTTACTTTGTAGGTCTTCTTATTTTTCATTTCAAAAGACCATATAAGCTAGGATTATAAAGCTATTGTTCTAAATCTTAAATAGTTATTTAATTATTAGGGTTTTGTATCTATTTTGATGGATTTAATTTTTATTTAGTTTTTCATTCTTCCAATTTTTATTATTAAATTGTCTACTGTTGTTACATCTATGCATAATATATTGATGTTAATTATCATTTTTGTTAAATAACTATTATTTTATATTTTGGAATAGGGAATTATAAGAGATAAAAAAATGTTGGTGAAGCGGTGAAGGGCACAACTTGAGTAGTTGTATTCGATTGTGTATATAATATGCATTTTAAAGGTAAAGTCCATTGTGTCGTCCATTGTCAGGTGTAAATATTTTTTAACCATTAATAAAATTTTTCCATTTAGGTTTGTCTAATGTAATAATTTAATACAAGTATTATTTGTCAATATACAAGTTTTATATATGGTAACATATTTAGAGGACGTTTGTTTTTTTGCCTGAAATATGCATAGTTATGAACATAGAAATCTAAATGATATGTTTATTTTTTTCATTTCAACATCATTTAAAAGCTAAATACTATTCCCATTGTGATTTTATGGATATATTAGAAGTACTTGCATATATGTGAGTAACAAAATTATTATTGAAGTATTAATTTAAACATTAAAAAATTTATAATTTTGATTATTTAATCCTAAAATATAAAAATTTTAATAAATTATATCATGAGCTTGATTTATTTAAATATGTAAAATTTTATAAAAACTATTGTTATTATTTTATAAGATTTGATATAGGAACAACTTAAATGACCATTAAATAGTATTAAAATTATTCATATAACCATAAAAATATATTATAATGATTAAAAAATATTAAGTTATTTACAAATATATCATAGATGAATGTTATGATGATATTTTAGAGAATTATAATAGAGAAAATCAATTTAAACATTTGCAGTAAGTTAAAATCTAAAATTTATAGGTTTTTCTAGTTACATATTTTTATAAGTCAAATTAATAAATACTAATAAATTAATCTTAATGTTTTTTAATAATATGGCATGTATCCATATATCACAGTTTTTTTTTTTTTAAGTTTTATTGCATTATTTATTTTTCTGATATTTTTAATATTAATTTTTGATATTGTTTGCAAGGAATTATAGAGGGAGCCGGTCACCATGAGACGGCCAACCAGCTACGCATTAGGACGATGGTAGATTGGACCTTACCTGAATTGCATTATTCTTACATCTTCGTTTTTCTCCACTAAATCATCATCAAGCACAACAAGCATGATCAACGGTGTAGGTTTATCTTGGATTCCACATTACTACATTATCATATTCGAACAAAGTGATTGAGCATAACTCGGATTCCCTATCACGTCTCTAAGTCATATGTACACTTTGTAATAACATCATTTAAATCCCATCTACAATGTTTTCTTCAGAAAAGTGTAAAATCATCGAAATATGTTGTTTATTTATCCTAATTTTTACCAAAAAGATAATTATAAAAAAATAAAAATAAAAAAATTGTTTGTTCAAATTAGTATTTAATGGTCCGTGGTTTAGTCTAAAACATGGTTGACTTACTGTTAACTGATTTGGTCCAACCACGGCATAACATGTCCAAACGACGCCGTTTTTGGCTCCTTCCGAGATAATTGCGTAAAAAATCCGAGATAATAGAAGATTCCCTGTTAAAACTCAAAATTTACTGATCCACCCAGCAATACTACATAAAGTGAGCTCAAGACTTTCACACATCCAAACCCTAAACCAGCTGTTGTCTCCTTCTCTACCTTCTTTGAAGCCCTTCCCTATGGCTTCACGCAGACTCGCTTCTTCTCTCCTCCGCTCTTCTCTCCGCCGATCTCCATCCAAGTCCCCGATCTCTCACTCATCCCTCACTTCACCTTCCACCACGCGCCGTGCTGCTCCCTCTGCCTACCTCCTCTCGCGCGTGGCCGATTACGCCACCTCTGCCGCTGCCGCCGCTCCGGCACCGCCTGCTCCACCTAAATCTGACCTCAAGAAGGGCGGCGGTGGTAAAATCACTGATGAATTTACTGGAAAGGGCTCGATCGGGCAAGTGTGTCAGGTGATTGGTGCCGTCGTCGATGTTCGGTTCGATGAGGGTCTGCCGCCGATTTTGACTGCTCTTGAAGTGGTTGACCACTCGGTTCGCTTGGTGCTTGAGGTGGCGCAGCACTTGGGTGGAAGGGTGGTTAGGACTATTGCTATGGATGGTACTGATGGGTTGGTCAGAGGCCAGCGCGTGCTCAACACTGGCTCTCCTATTATTGTAAGTTTTTGAGCGTAGTCGATTGTTGAGTTTGTTTTTTGAGCAATATTTGGTATTTTTACTTGATCTTGTTGGTGATTGTAGATCCGAGCTTAGGATTTTGTCTTGGTGATTGGTTTTTGAGACAATGGTTTCTGCTTTACTAGGGTATTTGAAATTGAAGATCACTTTTGTTTTGGTGTTGCGGAACTGTTGAATAGCTTCTGTGTAGATGTGGATTTAGTTGATTGTAGATTTTTGTTGAATAGTTTGCTAGACTTCTTTGTATAGCATGTATAAAGTGTGAAATTTCTTTTGTTTTCATTTGTAAAAAGTGGTTCTTTTCACGGAGGTTATCAATAAAGTTACTGGATTTGATTTAAGTTGTAATCTGAATCTGATATCTCGTTTGGCTCTGTGTATACATTTTAGGTTCCTGTTGGTAGGGCTACCCTTGGCCGTATCATGAATGTTATTGGAGAACCTATTGATGAGAGAGGCGATATCAGTAAGATTCGTATTCCTGTAATTACCGTCTTATGGGGATTAGAGTTGGTCTGGTAATACGAGTATGAACTATTCTGACCTTTTTTCTATGTTGTTTGTCTAAATCCAACAGAAACCGAGCACTTCTTGCCCATCCATAGAGAAGCTCCAGCATTTGTTGAGCAAGCAACTGAACAACAAATTCTTGTCACTGGTATCAAGGTACTCAAATACATTTCAGTTTTGTACAGTAAATCCATTTGAATGTAGTGGTAATTCCCATTGTGGCATGTTTCATCTACTTATAATTTAGAAAGATAACGATTTGGGCTCAAATTTACTTGGTTGCACTATTTTACAGGTTGTAGATCTCCTTGCTCCATACCAAAGAGGAGGAAAGATTGGGCTATTTGGTGGTGCTGGTGTTGGGAAAACTGTGCTTATTATGGAACTTATCAACAATGTTGCAAAAGCTCATGGTTTGTTTTATATGAATGCATATTTCACTGCACTAGTTTGATAATTCCTCATTTTATTGAATTTTAGCTGTTTTCTTTGATCAGGTGGTTTCTCAGTGTTTGCTGGTGTTGGAGAACGTACTCGAGAGGGTAATGACTTGTATAGGGAAATGATTGAAAGTGGTGTCATTAAGCTAGGGGATAAGCAGGTCGAGATTATGCTAATTTTATAAGAAATTTTTTGTTGACTTTGTTCATCATGCTCAAGTTATACATTATTTTTATTATTATTATTTTTTTGTTTACATCAGGCTGACAGCAAATGTGCTCTTGTCTACGGTCAAATGAATGAGCCCCCTGGTGCTCGTGCTCGTGTTGGACTCACTGGGCTTACCGTTGCTGAACACTTCCGTGATGCTGAGGGGCAGGATGTGCTTCTCTTCATTGACAATATTTTCCGCTTCACCCAAGTAAGCTAGTTTGACATAGTTTGGGGAGTACCATTATGCTGCATTGTGTGCAGATAACGTGAATAAGTGTGTTCTTCAATCCACCTGCAGGCTAACTCTGAGGTGTCTGCTTTACTTGGTCGTATCCCATCTGCTGTCGGTTACCAACCAACTTTGGCTACAGATCTTGGAGGTCTTCAGGAGCGTATTACAACCACCAAGAAAGGTTCCATTACATCTGTCCAAGCTATTTATGTGCCTGCTGATGATTTGACAGATCCAGCTCCTGCTACTACCTTTGCTCACTTGGATGCCACAACTGTTTTGTCACGTCAAGTATGAACAAATTCGCCAAGTAGTTATTGGAATGGAACAATATACTGATGTAATATTTCAATTAATGTTTCTGCCTTTTTCTTGACAGATCTCTGAGCTTGGTATCTATCCTGCTGTCGATCCTCTAGATTCTACCTCTCGTATGCTCTCCCCACACATTTTGGGGGAGGAACACTACAACACTGCTCGTGGTGTACAGAAGGTTCTTCAGAACTACAAGAATCTTCAAGATATTATTGCTATTTTGGGAATGGATGAGCTCAGTGAAGATGACAAATTGACTGTTGCTCGTGCTCGTAAGATTCAACGATTCTTGAGCCAGCCCTTCCATGTGGCAGAAGTGTTCACGGGTGCCCCTGGCAAGTATGTGGAGTTGAAAGAGAGCATTACCAGTTTCCAGGTACCTCTTTAACTTTTCTTTTGTCACATGCGGCCACACTCATACTCTGCCTATCACAAAATCATAAAGATACTGAAAACATGTGTTACATAGTGTTGCATAGTTTTTGCACTTCCTGAAATGCATTTTTCATTGAAATAGTTTCTTTGAAGTGATCTATGTGTGTATTTGCCGAAGCTTCATGTCTCTTCGATTAGCATTAGGTGATAATATCATAGCATCTGAATTTTTAGAAAATATTTTTCCATGTATATTTGTTGGTGAAACAATCGGGCACTTAGGGAAATGTGTTAAATTTTTGAAAGTTGTCATATGTCATATTTGTTGACCTTTGGGTAAAGTATATGGCTTTTCTGAGAACCAATGGTTTTTCCGATAACTTGCTTATGGATTTGAGAACAATTATACTTTCTGATTGTATATTTTGTTCAAGTAATTTCTTTAAAGTGGTTTATGTGACTATTTGCCAAAGCTTCATGTCTCTTTGACTAGCTCTAGGTTATAATATTGTAGCACCTGAATTTTTAATTGAATATTTGTTGATAAAACAAACAGCACTTACGGTGATGTGTTAATGTTTTGAAGGCTACCTTCGGTTTATGAGAACCAATGGTTTTCAATAACTTGCTTTATGGATTTGAGAACAATTATAATTTCTTCGTCTTAGAAGGTCTTTTCCTTTACTTTTCATTAGGGTCCATTTGTTGAATTAGAGGAGATTATTCTGGTTTAATGTGGTGAAACTCATTTTGGTGTCATACTTTGTAGAGTTCATTTGTCTTTAACTTGGATGAAGGCTCGAGGATCAGCATTAATATATATTGTGTGGATTGCATGGGCATTATTCATGGATGATAATATATATTGAGTGATGGTTTAACTTTGTCTCGTTTTGATTTGGCAACAGGGAGTGTTGGACGGAAAATACGATGATCTTCCGGAACAGTCATTTTACATGGTTGGAGGCATTGAGGAAGTCATTGCTAAGGCCGATAAGATTGCCAAGGAATCTGCTGCCTAATCCTTTCTTTTCCAGTTCTTTTGTTGATTATTGCGAAAAATGAAATAATATTTTAGGTGGTTCTGGCGAGATGCCAGCAACAGGATGATGTTCATTTTTTGAGACCATCGATGTTTCAGGATCTTCCTCCCAATTTGTGTTTTTAATGTTAAACGTTGTTGCGAAGTGTGAAAGAGGAAATAGAACTGAGGCCTGTCTGCCCTCGCGAGCCCTGCTTTTTTCTTGTTATTTTAAATAAGGGTTAAAGAATAGATGGCAGACGTGTATATTTCTTTTCGATATTTTCAGAGAAATCGGATACTTTAATTTCATTGAGAGCTCAAATCACTCTAATTTTACTATCAGTTTTTTTAGTTCTTGCCGTCAGTTGGCTGATGATTTCATTTCTTAGTTTAATTTATTTATTTTTATGCAGCAGGAAAACAGAACAAAAAATAAAAATATTTTTTAATCCTTACTTGTAAATGAGGTACGTTTGATTTTTCATTAGATGAAGAAACACTAGATGTTGAAATAAGAAAAAACACATCAACCCCAGCAAAATTTCTATGGGCAATCTCTGCTAATCGAAAGTGAAACTGAGGATCTCTGTATGTTTCTGAATATCATGTGGCAAATTTCTGAATTTAATGTGGAAATTTATCCTATGAGTTACATTATTACTTTATAATCATAGCAAAAATAACACATAATTTTACACTGTCTATTGGAGGCCAAGAAGCTGAGAAGTTGCATACCTGGAATGAGAATATGCTTCCTTCGTTAATCAAATCTCTCTGAGAGATCTTCAAATCAAACAAACTGAACCCAGAAGACAATATCTTCCATCAACACATGAATATAAACATTAAAATTTCCAGATTATAATAATTATAGAAGAAAAGATGAAGATGAGGAGGAATCCTTACCTTCTCTAGCAGATGAGCAAAGCGAGTTGCAAGGAGAGATATTAGCGTGAAAAAAGAGAAGAAAATAGAAATCAAAAAATAATAAAATTTACTAAATGTATGGATAGGAAGTGGGATTAAAATTTAAAATTTAAAAAATTAAAAGTATAATCATCCTAATCCTTTTGAAACATTGAAAATCCTTATAACTTCAGGGGGCTTGGTTGTTTTTCCAAATTTAAGGGGTACGATTCATCCATCCAACGGCTATGATCGTTCTATCAAGAATCCATCAGTCATCATAACTAGCTATCCTCCTCCACATTTACAGGATCACCTGTTATCTTGACACGTGTACCTCATCAAAACGTCCATCCAAACCCAATATTTGACTGACCCGCCACCTCATCATCAACTCTACCAGCCCGACCACCTTAGGCGCCGCCACCAAACGCTCCCTACTCGCTTCATATACTCTGTCTCTCCACCAAACCAAACATGTCCTTAACTCTCTCTCTATCACCGCCTCTCCCCCATGCGCACGTTAGCGCTTCCCTCCCTTCCATGTCTATTCTACGCTGCCTCCCCTTCCATCAACTAAAATCCCACCGTCGCCGCTTCGCCTCTGTCTCCGCCGCGGCCGTTCGCCAGGATACCACTGTCTGGACCCCTGCCCCTCTCACCGAGATCGCTCCTGTCGCGGAGTCGCTTTTCCACATATCAATCGACGTTTCCGACGCGCCCGACCTCGCCGCGTCCCACACGCGCGCGGGACAGTACCTCCAGCTCCGTCTAGCCGACGATGCCAAGCCTACGTTCCTCGCTATTGCCTCTCCTCCATCGTTTGCTTCGGAGAATGGCGCGTTTGAATTCCTGGTGAAGAGCGTGGCTGGTTCGATCGCAGAGGTTCTGTGTGGTTTAAAGAAAGGGGATGTTGTTGAGCTGAGCCAAGTTATGGGAAGAGGTTTCGACACCGATCGAATCCAGCCGCCCGTTGAATATCAAACGGTTCTCATTTTCGCTACTGGATCGGGAATCAGGTCTGATTTCATACTTCAATTTCTTCAATTATGAAAACTGTAGTAGTTGAACAGGAATGGTATAAAATGTTTGGTTGTTCACTGGGTTGAATTAGCAAGTGCTTTTCTGCTTCCTACAAAAGCATTAGACAAATTTCAGCTAAAACTTGAACAAATAGGAGAAACGTAAAGCGATTTTGATTTTGATTATTTGGTAGTGCTTTTGGTACTGAAAGGCACCGCCAAATGCCCCCTTAACATGGTGTACTTGTGAATATTAACGTTACTTGGTATTTTTGTATTCTGCAGTCCAATCCGGTCGCTTATAGAGTCAGGGTTCAGTGCAAATGAGCGTTCTGATGTGAGACTCTATTATGGGGCTAGAAACCTTAAGAGAATGGCTTACCAGGTTTGTTTGCTACATATCTTAGAATTCTGTTTGTTCAGCAACATGAGAAGATTTTATGTTTGATCTGAATTGACTTGTGTTTGTTCATTTTACAGGATAGATTTAAGAATTGGGAAGCCTCTGGGGTTGAGATTGTACCTGTGTTATCAAAACCAGATGGTAGTTGGTCAGGTGAAACTGGCTATGTACAGGTAAATTCCATGTGCTTGTGTACTACGCTTTCATGTTGTTTTACACCCATCACCCTGAATTAGCTGTTCCTAACTTCTTGGATTTCGCAGGCTGCTTTCGCTAGGACCAAACAGATTAACAGTCCTGAGGGCACTGGCGCTGTGCTCTGTGGGCAAAAACAGATGACTGAGGTATTTGTTGTTTTTGTTTGAAATATTTATCAGCATATTTGAAGTTAATTCTTGATAAGACTTGGTGGTTTTTCTGTTTTCATTTTACATTTTGATATGAAGTTAGGCAACTTAGACACATTTACATCATAGAACACTGCGAGGGTGTGGCATTGGACTAGTTGCTGCAATTTATGACTTTTCCATTGACACTACTCAATTTCTAGATGAGAATTTCTGTGTGGCTTTTGCTGAGTTTGAAAAGGTTAAATGATTATTTTGTAAGCTCACATGTCAAACAACAACACGAGGATCATTGTTCATATTTGGAGAAAGGATGTAGTTTAGAATTATGATCTTAAGCCACTGTGGGAAGAATAATTAGCAATTTTGGGTGATTTTTGAGAGATTCCATTTATTTGTCTAAAATATTAAATTGATAGGTTTTGCTATATTTGTTTCTTATTAAAAAAATAAAATTTATCTGAATATAAAAATATGAACTAAAAACAAAAACAACTAAAGAAATAAATGGTATTGCTATATGCAGCTTTTGGCATATATCAATGTTCTTTCAGACTTTTGTCTTGTTATAACTATGGAGAATTACTTTTGTAATATGCATGGAGGTGGTCATAGTGGTGATGCTTGCATTAGAGATACCTTATCTCACAGTTTCTTCAAATTAGGTCCAGTTAAGAATTTAGTATCACCAATAATGTTTTGAGTCGTGGTGTGGTATTGAAAGAGTTGATGACAATGGAAGTTTCATATGATGGTTTGACACAAGTGGTGCTGACTTTTGGTGATTTGGATGTGTTATAAATTTAATTTTTTTCCTTTATTTTAAAAGATGTAATAATGACTTCATAATTTGATTACCTACAGCAGAAAATTCTTAGTCAATTAACATGTTTGTAGAATGGGTTTGGTGTTCATTTAATTAATGAGTTTACATTTTAAGTATCAGGATTGTCAATAGTCTGTGTAACTTCTGCGATTGTCTTATTTGCAGGAAGTAACTTCGATACTTATAGGGGAAGGCGTATCAAGTGAGAAGATACTGAAGAACTTCTGACAAAATTGATAGGGGGTTTCTTTATTGTTGTATTATTGATGAGAAACAGTTGTTAGTGATTCTTTCATCCCGCTGCTGCTGCTGACAAATTCGTCTCAGCTAATAAAACCAATTTTGCAGTTTTTGAGCATCATTGTATGTTGTAATCATCAAACAAGAGCTGTATCCAGCAACTAAATTATAGGATTATATAAGTATAAGGTGTAGGGTTAATACACCTTTTATGTATTAAAAGTTCAATGCAACAGATTGTATTAGTAGATACTGTGTAGTGTGTTGTGTCATACTGGGACGTCTTTCTCAGTGAGCAATTACTGTCCAGGCCAAGACACTTGACACACTGCCATTTGATGGATCACGGATGCTATTTTCTGTCTTTTGAGCAGTCTTATACTCCATTACACTAAGTTTTGGCCCATTTGCGACAGAACCAGCTCCAATACCTTGAAGCCTTAATGCTTTTAAGAAAGAGTGAAGGTGGTTATTGAGTAAAGAAAGAGATACTTTGAAATTGCTTGGGTAGCATAAGTTAACTACTGTCTCAACGATACAATCTCTCTGATTGATACTTAAGAAATAAACTCTTGGTTGAGCACTAAGCAGGAATTGAAGTTCTGGGAAGAATGCCCATTGAGCAAACTGACAATTATAACCTCATTTTTCCGCACTTAAAAATTATTAACAATCAACCGAGACACTTAATATGTTAAGGCATCGCTTATCCAAACAAAACGCAGGTACTTTTGCAGAAAGAAGCAACAGAAGATGCTCACTTTAGAAGCCAATTTGTATCACCATGGATTAGGCCTCAGTCCAGCACATTGACAACGAATTTGCAGGATTGGTTGAATAGATTTGCTGGTAACTTGAAGCAATCAGCCGAAAGTGATGCCAGAATCGAGCATTCAGTGAGATTTTTCTGCACTCATTTCAATCCTTGATCATCATCCACAGTATGTGTCTCTAACCAGTTAAGCTAGTTCTAATGTTTGTAATTTTTGCGCTTTTTATTCTGTCGCATTTGTATACTATAGGTTCTTATAAGTTGCATTGATCATTTGCGCTTTTCTTAAAGTTCTTTCCATGCCAAAATATGTGGTTGTTTTTTTAAATTTGTTTCGAGTTCGAATTTTTCTAGTGTTTGTTATTGAAACTGTTCTTAGCATTTTAAAATCGGCTTGTTGGGTTGCATGGTTGACTCCATGAAATATTAATTTTTGACAGGTGCCAACACAAAGCTAGTAGGTTATGTTCTATACGCTAGAATATAATCGGGAAATTTTTTCATGTTTATGGAGTGAAAATAACTTCTTATGCATGTAATGTAGCTTTTATATATATGTTAGAATATATATGGGATGCCCCTTCTGCTATTTTTTAGACTTCTATGCGTTTCCTTCATTCAATACAGTTGTAACTTTTAGTACTGTTTTAATTTTTGTTAGTCTGTTTATGAATAAATGCTATGATGAAGTATTCAACTTTTTCTAGATTTTTGTTCTATTGTCTTTGTATCTAATCGGGTATATTTACTTCACCAAGGATGATGTGGCAACTCGATGGTATCGTGCTCCTGAGCTTTCATTTTTCTCCAAGGTAAGGTTATGCATACAATTTTGTTTTCTTCCATATGCAGCTGAGCTGATCACCATTTCTTGAGTTGAGAACTTAGCTCCACAGTTGTTCGTGTTTTATAACTAATGGCTGAGATGTTTTAGTCTGTGACAGTTAGCCTTTCTTTTTCTTGGATAGATAATCATCTGTTTATTCAGTTTTTGTGCAATTCTTTTTTTTTTTCCTACAACATGCCATACCTTAAAAGAAAATTAAAGTAGAAACTAAATAACAGAAAATTAAAGTGTAGAAATTAAATAACTGAAAGTTTAAATGTAGAAATTAAATGTAGAAAGTAAATAAAGATAAATTGACAAGATAAGTAAAACAATTAAAGAAAGAACTAGACTTGTGATCCAGCTTTCTTGGATTTTGATTTCAATCAATGTGTTAATACACGACTAAGTTGTAGCGTTATTCAAAGCAAAACACTTGAACAATACATTCTTTGGATCTCCAAACCGAAACTTTTCATTCCCATTATTAAGTTCACTATGAATTTAATGAACAAGATAATGAACCTTATGAAAAGAGCTTAAGACTTTGAATCTTTGGTAAAAATTAAAAGAAAGAAGGAATGAACAATAAAGATAACATTGAAAAGAAAATCATTCTCCAATTAAGCCTTCACCCAAGTTTAGATTTGGTCTTGATAATTCATGCGTATTTAATAAATTTGAAGAGTTAAGTGATACGTTAAAGAGCATTAATGAGAACTTTAATTAAAAAGGAAATTACAAAAGTTTAAAGGAAATAAATGTTTGAATTAAAAGGCAAGTGTAAGAATTTAACTCTAAAAAAAATAAACTATAAAACAAAATGGATATCTAAAACAATGAAAAAACTTTCAATTTATAGGCTCATTGGTTGACTCTTATTGGTCCAAGTGTTGGTACACTCTCTTACTTGTCATTGGTCCAAGTATTAAGATACCTTCTTACTTTTTGATTAGCCCTATTGGACACCTTACTCTTCCAAAAAATCATGATATCATCCAAATGATTTAGTCCTTAATTATTAAATTAATTCTTCTAAAATGTATGATTGCTTGACTAATGTTTGATCTAACATATATTTTCTTTTAAAAAGGCTGTAAATTAAAGAAGAAAATAAGTAATTAATACTAATAAAATTTTTTAGATAAAATTAAATAATTACTTCCAAATTAATAATAACCTTTAATTAATAAATAATTAATATTAATCATAAGTAATTTTCACAATTAATCATTATCTACTGTTCACAGTGGCGATAGCCGGATGTCCGTCCCCGACGACTGCTGTTGAAACGCTTCTAATATCATCATCTACACCAATTAGATCTTCAGTTAATCGTCTACACAACCATTAGTAATGGCTTATATTAGCGTTAAATATACCAATCCGTCTCAGATGACAGATCTTACGACGACAATCAAATAGATTTCAACCATCTGCAGCCAACTGAGCTTGATAAATCACCATCAGGCGACCCCCTTGCTACCGACATTGAGTTTACATTAGCCATCATGCGGCAAAAAATTGGATTAGTTTTCTTTTTTCTTTTTTTTTTCCTCAATTTTTGAAAAAAATATATTTAATATAGCTATTAATAGTTTATATTAAAAAATAAATTATATGTAGTAAAAACATTATTATTTAATATAAATTTTATTTTGTGTTATTTACCTTGAAAGATTTATTTACGGTGTTTATGTTAATGTAATATAACAATAATCATATAATTACCTTTATTAACTAATTTATACAAAATCATTTAAATTAGGTTTTTTACTCAATAATAAATATTTAATATTGAGGTTATCTTTATTAAAAAAGATTATCAAGTATTCCTTTCCATTTATAATTCTATTATATAACCAAACAAAGAGAGTTTTTCTGGGAAAGTTTTCCTAATCCCTCCACCACTTCTTCCTTTAGTATTCAGTTATGTCAACTGCATCTTCTGCCCTGCTATTGATATTAAGAGCATAGGATGCATACCTGCGGAATTGGTGACGGGCAGACCCTCGAAGAATGTGGTGCATCAGTTGCACCTTGTGACTGACTTGCTTGGCACTCCTTCCATTGAAGTGGTTTGTATAGCACAATGGCAAACACAATGACAAGTTACAACCCAAAGATTTTGGAACTAACAAATATAGCACTCTGAACTGAAAAACTAGAAAGTCATCAAATCCAATACATTTGGAACACACAAATCAAATTATCCTAATCAAAGTTTTATGATACCCCATCAATAATAAATCTTGAACCACGGTAAAGAGAAAATTCCAGTAGCGTGTGCGCCACAACAATGAGGATTCCCTACATATTTTAAACTTCATGAGCTCTCAATATCATTTCTGTCTGCATACTCTCTTTCATTCTTTTCATTCGGTTCTGCAGAGTTGCAAAGCAACTGATTTTTCTTATTATCCAAGTCATGATGAGGACTTCTTTCCTCATCTGAATTATGTAGATGGTTTCCTTCATCTAAATGATTGTGCCTATGTTTGTGGTGATGGTGGTGGTGACGGTGGTGGTGATGGTGGCGGCTACTTTTGTGTCTTGTTTGTTTTCCTGGTTCATAATTGTCATCAGACGACTTTCCTAGTGATCGGCTCCTCTGATCATGCCTGTAGCCATTGGAATCTGATGATTTTGAGTCCACACTGTGTGATCGCCGGTGATGTTTATGATGCTTCTTATGACTTCTCCTTCTCACTGCACCAGTGTCCTCATCAGCTGATGAATCTGAAGCACTAGACTCAGACTGTCGGTGTTTGTGTCGCCTATCATGACTTCTCCTTCGGATTCTATCATCCTCACTGGAAGAATCTGAACCACTAGATTCTGACCGGCGATGACGTTTTCGCTGCTTTGTATGACTCCTTTTGACCCCATCTTCGTCACTAGAAGAACCAGAAGCAATAGAATCTGACCTTTCATTATGTCTGCGTTTTCTGTGGGTTCGCTTCTTCCTCCTCTCTTCTTCAGATCCACTCTCATATTCATCACTGCTATCATCACTTGAGCTTGAGGATCGTCTCTTTGGCCTTCGTTTCAATTTCTTATCCTTTCTCTTCTCATTGTCAACTGAATCAAGGTGGGCATGCCTCTTGTGCTTCTCGTGGCCTCTTCTCTTTTTCCTTCTACCCCCATCATGGCTATCACTATCACTATCAGTATCAGAATCTGACACTGATCGCCTTTTATTCTTTGCAGCCTTTGACTTCCTTTCATTGGCTTCACCATCAGCCTTAGCATTTGCAGCAGCTTGTAGCTTTTGTTCCCATTTTAAAGGAGCTTCTTTCCTCTCCAAAGCTCTCTTCTTTTTCTCCTCAACCAATTGGATGAATTTTTTGCAGTCCATTTAGATATAAAAACCAGTTCAATTCCTGCATTTTGGTATGATGATGACCGAATGTACATCTCACAGAAGAGAAAAAACAATGTTAGTTCTTCTATCATCAAATTGGAGCTTATAAAATTTATAGTTGCACTCGCTTAGTAAGAGAAATTATAAAGGTCTTCCAGACAAGATTGTGAACAATGTAACCTAGTAGTATCATGCCAACCTTATAATAAACACGAAGCCATACAGTGGGAACACTTAAGCCATATATAACACAGGTAAAACAACTTAAAAGTAGCCTATCTTTAAAAACATTACTGTATTACAATGTGTCCCTACCAATTGTATCTAAATCAAAGCCAAAGTTTCAGTGATTTAGAGCCCGCTTACGATTAAAGTCCTCTCTTCTAAAATAACCTATACCCCCAATTCAAGTTTGAAAACATTTCAAAAGTAGAGACACATGTAGTATTTTTGCAAATTGCAACCTGTTGTTGCTTCTTGAGTTATCTATTTCTGATTGAAAAATAATTCTCCAAAAGTTTGAAACAAGTATAAAATCTAAGAAATTAAGAAAAAGGTAAATATTCTGCTTGGCATAATGAAATAAAGTACTTTTCTTATTTTATATTTTTCATTTTTCTTTCTCTATGAAAAAAATGGAACGTATTAGAACAAAAAGTATATAAAGATGGAAATGCTGTTTAGAAAGCTATAAATCATAAGTATACAATTCAATGCTCTTTTGATAATAAATTAGCAAAATATAAATAAACAGAAAAATAAATTTTATTTACCAAATAAATATGCATTAATAAACATATGTGATTCAACTTTCCTACCTTATATGCAGAATTGGCACAATCCAGCCAAGCTCAAAAGCCCAAAATTACAATTCTCCTTGACACCAACCTACACAGACCTACAAATAAGAAACAAAATATTTTATAATCAGGAATCTGAATCATGGATTTTCCTAGGTCAAATAACAACAATTATACACATTCAAGCCCAAGCCAAAGCCCAAGCCAAGCCTAATGAGAAAAGAGTAATTACACAAATGATATGAGGTTTATATGTTAAATTATTAACCAAGAATACAAATTCCATCACAAAAGCCTTGAAACAAAAAGCAAAAAGATTTTCATCCAAAAATCAAACTACAATAAACCATAACAAGTAAAACCAATTTAATCAAAACCTTCGAAATTAAATCAAACAATGAAAAAAATAAATAAATTAAAGCAAGGAACCCCTAACACAACAAAGAAAAAATTAAGCATTTTTTTCTTTTCACCAATCCACAATCACACTAAACCCCTTAGATTACAAATCAAACTATAATCAACTCGAATGTGTAAAACCTATTAAATCAAAACGCTCCTAATTGCATTACAAACCAAACAGCAAAACAACTGTTATGTCAAATCAAAGCAAATATTATTTATAGGAACCTAATAATTTACAAATCCACTAACCATAAAACCTAACAGGTAAAAGAAAAAAAAAAACATAAAACATAACAAATGAAACCATAAAATAGCAGTTACAACAAAGTAAAGAAGATTTTTCTAAGTAGCAAAAACGAGAAAACAAAATTTTACTCACCAACCCAGTAAAATCATGAACCTCAACATCACAGATCAAACCACAACGAACTCTAACTAGTAAAAGCAATTAAAATCCGAACTCGGCAAATTACATAACAAATAAAACTAAAGCAAAGACTTCGGCAAGAAAACAAGGAAAGAGAGCTTCGTTTTAGCGACACATTATCACAATAAACCCTAACATCACAAATCATACTAAAAACAAACCCAAGAAAGAATTTATCGAATGAAAAGCCCTACACAAGCTCAATCACTACCAAGAAAAAAAATGCAAACAAATCCACAGTAAAACCCTTAAAAAGACGAAAAAAGAAAAAGAAAAAGAAAGAAAGAATACCTGAGCTGGAGAGCTATTGAAGCGAGAGAGAGATCTGAAGATCTGGAGCTTCTTTGCTTAGGAACTAGGGCTTCGAGCTTCCGCGTAGACGCTGCGTTCCAGAGACGTCTACGCTTTTCTTTATTGTATAATATTGAGGGTTTCCTTTCACACGCTCGACATGCGAGTCGTCGCGTATTCCTCCGTTCACACGAACGACAATCTATGGTCAAAAGCCTTCTTCGTCCGTGGCTGAGAACTAAGAAATATGAACCACGGTTTTGTAAATTTTACTCACCTCCCCTAAGGTTTGGAGAAGAAAATTACGCCCAATGATTTCGGAAATATACAAAATCCTTCCATTAAAAATTGTTGAGAAATAATTGTCGTTATCAACAATATTTCAACAATTTTCATCCAAAAGTCATTTTTCTAAAAAATTTGAAACCTAAAAATGAAACTAATTGTTGCTATTCATTAGCTTGCATATTCAATATCATCATCATCGTCTGTTATCGTTATGATCGTTAAAATTAGATCGTAAATCTAACTTCTTTAAGTTTCATAAATGATTTAAATATTGGAGGGCATCATTTTGTTTGCAGATTTGGTCGAAGGTAATGCTTAGATATATTGATAGATTTGGGATTTAGATTCTATCAAATTTGTGTATTATATTATGCCAACAACTTATAGAAATTGATTATCCAATGATAATGGTATTAGGTTCTCGCAAATGGTCGTGTTTGGAACCACCGATGTTGGTAGATTTTGGTTTTTGAGTTCACCAGGTTAAAAAGTTTGATCTAAAATGATACTAATAGCCTTATTGATTTAATTTAATTTAATTTCCAAATTTAAGTACCAATGTTGAGGGGTACCTTCACAATTTCAAAATTATTAGGGCATCTTGTACTTTTCAACATTTACAACATTTTAAATTATTGAATAATATTTTTAACAAATAAAATAAAAAATAAAATTATTTGAACCCAAAAAATAACTCTTTACAGTTAACAATCATATTTCTTATTATTAAAATGAATTTAAATAAAAATTATCTAAGAGAACAATATGGTATAATACAAATTAGTTTCTCAAAGATTTTTTTTTTCTGTTTACAAGCCTTCTCCCTATTGTGTTAGTTAAAAGAAAAAAGCATGCTTTTTTTAATTAAATAATCATGACACTAATAAGATGTGAGGTTGTAATATGGTCAGATTATTGTGATTTAATTTCAAATACTATTTGACAGTAATTGATTTTTTTAATCTAATGGTGGAAAGAGTTGAGGTGACATTAGAAAAATTGCTTTTTAACTTTTATTTTTTATTCATAAATTGTAATAAATTAATGATTATTAAATAGTATTTAAAATTAAGTCACAATAGCCTGACCTATATATATATATATATAGTTAGTTAGGTATTGAGACTTAATTTTTTGACTTAATTTTATACACTTCTTGATAGTTATTGATTTACTATAATCTATGTGTGAGAAAAAAAAATAAAAAAGTAATTTTTTTTATGTCAATTCAGCAACTCTTTCTATCATTAGATTAAAAAAATGAATAGCTATCAAAGAGTGTGTGAAATTTAATCTAAAAAATTAATCGCAATAACATGAGTCATATATATATATATATATATATATATAGTCAGGCTATTGTGACTTAATTTTTTGACTTAATTTTATACACCAGTTTTCCACCTTTCATTTATATTGAATCCAACAATTAAAAAAAAATTAAAAAATATGACACTGATATCACTTACACCTGATTACCCATACCATTCAAGTCTCTTTCGACTTCTTCAAAATATATCACGCTTCTTCTTTCTTCGTCTACCCTCTCTGAAAAGCTCCTGGTTCTGATGACTTCTTCTTCGTCTACCATCTCTGACAAGTTCCGGGTTCTGATGGGGCAGCAAGAGAAGCACAAGCTAGAAGAGGATAAGGACAAGAAAGGGAAGGCTATTGTTGTCTATAATGTGGCTGATGGTCTTGACAATGCTTTCTTGTCCTTATCCTCGTCTAGCTTGTGCTTCTCTTGCTGCCCCATCAGAACCCGGAACTTGTTAGAGATGGTAGACGAAGAAGAAGTCATCAGAACCAGGAGCTTTTCAGAGAGGGTAGACGAAGAAAGAAGAAGCCTGATATATTTTGAAGAAGTCGAAAAAGACTTGAATGGTATGGGTGATCAGGTGTAAGTGATATCAGTGTCATATTTTTTATTTATTTTTTAATCGTTGGATCCAATAAATGAAGGATAAAAAACTGGTGTCTAAAATTAAGTAAAAAATTAAGTCACAATAGCCTGACCCATATATATATATATAAACTAACATGATAACATATCTGGAATAATTAAAACACATCTACAAAGAATTTTAATATATTCCAAATATTATAAGTAGTATACAAATTTGTACATGCGGTCTCTTGACAATTAATGCAATGCCCATCAATATGTTAAGTTGATTAGACAATAAAAGTAATTAAGGTTTGACTAAATTTCATAACATCATTTTAAATTTGTATTTATGAAATTGTCCTTCAAAGTTTCTTTTAACAGTTCACCCAAAATACATATGCAAGAGATTATTAGTTTAAATATATGGAAGCAAAATATTAAATAAGAATCTAATAAACTATTCAAATTATTTAGGGTGAGGCTAAATGAATTCCAAGCATACTTTACACATCCTATTTCTCAAAACATCCCTCATTTTTATTTAAAAATAAAAGTCCTACTCTATACACTCCTTCAAATACCCTATATATATATATATATATATATATATATATCCTTATTAATTAAATTTAGTAAAAAAAATAAAAATCTTTAAATTTTAACATATTATACCTAATCCATTAATTTGGTTTTGTTTATTTCCATTTGAGAAAGACTCTTCTATTTAAAATTCTTTCATTTGTATAAAAATATGTTAAAATATGATGATAGTTCCTAATATTATCTCTTTAATTATTGATTAAATTATTTATTAAAATTTGTTTTATAATGACGAGAAAATTTATTGTAATTCTAGTTTAGAGAAAATACTATACAAAATAATATGTTAAGATTATGTTTGAGATTTAAGAGGTTTAAAAGGTAAAAGTAAAATAAAAATTTGTTACGAGAAACTTGTGTATAAATGTTGAATAGTTCCTTAATCATAATATATTTAATACGTATAATTAGTTATGTTAATTATATTAAATTTAATTTAATGATTCAAAATATTGTGATTTGATTGTTATATAGTTTTATCGATCTTTACACTTACTTATTATTAAATTTAATTTAAAAAAAACAATAAGGAAATTGACCTTTATCTTACCAATAAGGGAAATTTACCAAAATAGCCACTTGGAGGGGGTTAAATTGAAAAATAGCCTCCCTCCACTAACTCTCTCACCAGCCTAGTCAAAGCTACAGTATTTTTGTTGCTCTACCGATTATACCCCCATCTCTTTCGTATTCAAAAAACCCAAAAACACTCTCTCCCTTTCTCGCTCTTCCTTTCTTGCGACATCAACTACCGTTCAGCCGATCACTGCCCACCGTTCAGCCGATCATTTCCTGCCGTTTAATTCTGTGAGTTTCCCTATTTTCTTCACCCTTTACTGATTTTGTGGTTGTTGCTGTCGGGGGTAGAGAGGATGGTGTGTCTGTTGGTTTAGGGTGGTTGCTGTTGGGGGTAGAGAGAATGGTGTGTTTGTTGGTTTAGGATGGTTTTTGGTTTGCTTTCGTTGCTGGGTGTTGTCTGGAAGAAGAAAAAGAAGTAGCAGGAGAAGTCGGGGAAGAAGAAGAAAGTCAGAATAACAACCGTGTGGGACAGTGTAAAAGTTTCACGGTCGTAGTATAAGATTGTAACGGTTGTCAGGGGGGAGAGGAAAAAGAAATCATAGTGGGTAACTCGACCTCCACGGTCCTCATCCTCGACCTCCACGGTCCTATTCGACCTCCATGGTCCTAGTAGTCGACCTCCACGGTCCTTTCCATAGGCCTCCACATTCATGATTTTGGACCTCCACGGTTGTAGTCCTCGACTTCCACGGTCTTGGTTTTGGACCTCCACGGTCCTGTTCTCGACCTCTATCGGTCACGGTGGTTGACCTCCATTGTCATGGTGCTCGACCTCCACAGTTCATATTCCAGCAGTGTATATAAGAGTATCACGATCCTGGTGTTGGACTTCCGCGGTTCAAATTCCAGCAGGAATATATGCCACGGTCTGTGTGACAGAGGGGACTAAAACCATGAATATATCACGGTCTGGATTCCAGAAACAGTTTAAACCGTGGTATATTGACGGTCTAAATATCAGGGAATTGGTTTGAAGTCTATGTCGTTGGGGAGATTGGTAGAGATGGCTTTTTTTTGTGCATCCTTTTATTTAGAGACCTCTCCAGGGGCCTGACTGTCTATTTTCTAGTCTGTTTATATTATTATATATGAAGTTTGTTATTAGTGTAGTTAAATTGCTAACTACCTAAGTTAAATTTCTGGTGACAGGATAATGGCAACTTCCATCATTGTCCACTATGGTGGACGTTGAAAAACGCAAGTGAATGGTGACGTTGAGTATGTTGGTGGTGAAATTAGGGGGTTACTAGTCTCAAAGGATATCGGATTGAAGCAATTTGTAGATTTATTACATATGGAACTAGGGTTTAATAAGACAAAGTATGCAATGGCTTTGTCAACTAGATTTTTATACGTCAACTCAAAAGCTTCCCCTCTTATGCGTCTATAAAATGATAAAGATATTCGTTTTTTTATTTCGAATAGTCGTATGGTTGATAGATTTGTTCCTCTCATAGTGACGGTGGAGAAAAAAGTTGGTCCAACCGTTGGGGTTCAGAAAAAGGTTTCCTGGGATAAAGATGTGTTGATGAAACCGTCGTTTCAATCTCACAGTGCTTGTAATCAAAGAATTGATTCAATGCCTCCAACTTCTTCATCCCATTTTGCAGAAGACAATGAGACAACCTCGCCACTGCCTTGTACCCCATTGGTGAATGATACAAGCAATGTGCCTAATATTGAAGAATTCGTCAATGATTACAATAATTTGTCTGATGGTATGGCCGCCATTGACAAAGAGTTACATAAAGCAGTAGTAATAGGACGTTGTATGCCATATGATGGTGATTCTATAGATGATGACATCGTACAAGACAATGATTTTGTGCATGGAGATGGCATAGAAGATGATCATTTTGTTGAGGATAACAATAAACCTCCACCTTTTAATTATTTTGCTGAGGGTAACAATGAACCTCCACCTTGTAATCACATTCCATCCCAATCATCTGCAAATATCAATCGTAACACNAGACAACCTCGCCACTGCCTTGTACCCCATTGGTGAATGATACAAGCAATGTGCCTAATATTGAAGAATTCGTCAATGATTACAATAATTTGTCTGATGGTATGGCCGCCATTGACAAAGAGTTACATAAAGCAGTAGTAATAGGACGTTGTATGCCATATGATGGTGATTCTATAGATGATGACATCGTACAAGACAATGATTTTGTGCATGGAGATGGCATAGAAGATGATCATTTTGTTGAGGATAACAATAAACCTCCACCTTTTAATTATTTTGCTGAGGGTAACAATGAACCTCCACCTTGTAATCACATTCCATCCCAATCATCTGCAAATATCAATCGTAACACATGCTACAATATAGAGATTGGGTCAGACACATTTCGATGGTTGCCACCAATTGTAGATGCAAATCCATCTACGAATTTTGTCGATTCTAGTTCGTACATCAACGACGCATTGCATAAACAAGTTAGTGAGGTATTTATGAATAAGTTAGAACTTCGTACAAAGTTGGCATTAGTTGCAACCAATAAGAACTTCGAGTTTGTCGTCTCAAGGTCAACGAAGCAGAGGTTTGAGGCGGTAGTCGGCTTAAAAATTGTAAATGGAGGATTAAAGTGAGAACGATAAAAAGAGAACAAGCTGATGATATGTGGCAAGTAAAAAATTTGAGCAGTTACACACCTATGAGAGGACTCAAATTCTCCAGGATCATAGGCAAGCATCGGCCCATTTCATTGGACGCATCGTAAAAAAAAAATTTCAAGACTGTTCAAGGATCTATCGTCCAACGGAAATTATTGAAGATCTTCGAGATGATCTTGGAATTGACATCTCGTACAATAAGGCGTGGAGGGCGAGAGAGTCTGCCCTAGCACAATTACTAGGAGATCCGGCCAAGTCGTTTGCATTATTGCCTTAATATAACTACATGATAGAAGCAACCAACCCCGGTACCGTCACTAATCTTGTGACGGATGATGATAACCATTTCATATATTGGTTCATGATATTGAATGCTTCTAAGGTTGGATTTCTCTCCGCAATTAGACCAGTTGTAGTAGTGGACGGTACATTTTTAAAAGGAAAGTATAGAGGTACACTTTTCACTAGTGTATGGATGCCAATGAACAAATTTTTCCTTTGGCATTTGGTGTTGGTGATTCAGAGAATGATCAATCGTGGGAGTGGTTTCTACGGAGGCTATATGAGCAAATAGGGTGTGTCGAAGATCTTGTGTTTATATCTGATCGTCATAAGAGTATAATAAAGGGCATTAAGACAGTATTTTCGAATGCTATCCATGGTTTTTGTATTAATCATATCTGTCAAAATCTGAAGGCCAATTATAAAATCGATGATGCACTCCAAAAGTTATTCTTCATTACTGCAAAGGCGTACCGTGCTTCAGATTTCTATGATCACTTTTTAAAGTTTAAATTATTATCACCTAAAGGGGCAGACAAGTTAAAGGAAATAGGATTCGATAAATGGGCCCAATCTCACTTTCCAGGAAAATGGAATAATATCATGACGACCAATATTGCAGAGTCTATGAATAAAGTGTTCGTTAATGCTCGACGGTTGCCCATTGTCGTAATGATTGAGTTCTTTAGGGCAACCCTGCAAGATTGGTTTTACAAACGTCGTGAGTTGGCATCAAAAAATGAAACGTTCCTGTCCGACTGGGCTACTACTACAATGGAGGAAAAAGTGAAAATATCCTGTTATATGTGAGTGGTTCCTATTGACATCAACAGGTACCAGGTGAACGATGGTGGTCCCGGCGTAGTCATCGATATGCATGCGAGAACGTGCACATGTCACATGTTTGACCTAGATAAATTACCATGTCCTCATGCATTGGCGGTTTGTATAGTTAGACGAGTAGAAAATTTTTATAAATATTGTAGTCCCTGGTACTCAAGAAATAGTTGGGTACTTGCATATGCAGAGTCTGTGTTACCAGTGGGGGAGGCGAAAGAGCATGTCCTGCCTGAAGAGGTTGTAAATCGTATTGTTTTACCCCTTATATAGAGACGGCTTTATGGTCGACGCCGTACCAAATGACGACCCTCTGTTGGGGAGACAGTCCGTAGGAGAAAGTGTTTGCGATGCAAACAATATGGACACAATAGACAAACATGCCAAAACCCTGTGCCTCTAGACAGACCGACGACCTCTACTAATGCAACACAACCTTGATATTTTTTTGTCATTATTTGTTTGTGCAACTGCTTTATTAGAAGACAGTGTAGGTCATCTAGACTATGTATAATTGACCTATTTATTTGTATTTAAGATCATGTATTACATGGTACTGTATAATTTTTAAACAATTGTTATCTTTAATTTCGTTGTTGTTAATTTCTCTTTTAATCTTGAGTACTCTTTTAATCTCTCCAGTTAATATTTGGATAACAGCCTACGTATATATCCTATGAATATACTTAAATATTTGTTTTTCATAAATTTCTTATCATTTTAATATCTATTTTCATCGACTATCAATGAACGAAATGTCCTTTAATGACACGAGTAAAGAGAAAATATTTAAAAAAAGTAAAAGTGACCCAATTAGCCATCTTGGGAATATCGACTTATTTATAAATTCTATATTTATATTTTTCAATGATAAATTAAATATCTTACTCTTAAACAAAATAATTTAAATTGAAATTATTTTTAAAAAATATATTATAACTATGGACAATGTAATAGAATACATACATGCCTCATCTCAATTTTATCAAAATAGCTATGTTAATTATATATACATATATACATTATACATCTCGTACACTATGAACCTTTACCCCTGTATTTTCACATCAAATACGCCATGTCCCTCCTCCATGACGGCGCATGTAGAGAGTCAAAAATATCAAAAGATACATTAAATGTCAGAAACTCAATGAACCTACACGCATATATCCCACACCAACCGGATCCTGGTTCCTGCTGTGGAACCCCATCTTCAAGCCGGTCAACGGTGAATAGGGAAGTGTTGGAACTAACGTCAGGCTGGGCATCACGGAAAGCAGGTATCCGATGAAGCAATATGGGCAGGCAATGACTCAGAGGCTCGAGCACTTCCTCTATCGTCTGTCTTGAGGTGCCGTCGACACTTGAGTCATACACTATTACGCACCGACCCATAAAATTGACCCGGTAGGCAACCCAATGGTAGTAGCGGATGTTGACAGGTAGAAATAGTTGAATGAAAAAAGAAGAGAATTGGTGTTAGTCATGTAATTTGATTTGATTAACATGTTAAAGAAATTTATACTTCGTGAACCTCATCCACTTCTATCCAGGATGTCCCCATACGTGGCATACCGCCTACGACGAACTCTGTGAAATGAGAGGGGATATCAACAGTCATGACATCCTCCCTCTGCAGTTGCCAAAAAGAATCCAACCAAGACTGCGTCACGAATAGCGTGATTAGTTAGCATATAACATGTTAAGAGTAGAACTAATTTTACAAAACTTAAACTAGTTTATGAGTAAAATACAAACCATGTAGTAGGTGTCCAAGATGGCAACCCATGATGGGCATACGGAAGAGTTTTCCTTCTGCCACATCCGAATCATGTACAATCCATGCGTTCATATGCTACAAAAAAACAAGATTTCAAATACCAGTAAATTATGTAACATAAGTTACACATCCGCGATTCTAAACAATATATGGATACAATTAGAAAAAATACTTACGTCACCCTCGAACCACCTATCCTTTTGCATCATATTCGTAAACCATTGTGCAGATGCGTAACAGACTCAGCAGTTGACGATGTCGATGTGCTCTACACTTTCCAGCCACGCGTAAAAAGGTGTGAGGTCAGTATCTAACGGGACCGCGTATGGATCGTATGACATCAATGATGGCATAACATCTTTGGGTTGTGGATCGTAGATCATAGGTGGATGTGTTACCAGAACCTTTACTCTTTTGTCTACCTTACCCTGGGTATACGGTGAGACGATTTGCCTACCCCGCTTGAGACGTCTCCCGTACATGCTAATCTTCTGTGCAACTGGAGCTGGTTCTAGCTAAGACGTTATGGTAATTGGATTCTGTCGAGAACCCTGCAGAAAATCGATCGTATATGTTAAGTAATGCTACACGTTAGTGCATATGCTAAGTATAATAAAAAATTTAACATTAATACAAATGGCATGTCACTTTATCGTGTCAACGTCTACTGTCCGTGTCTCAGAGGCGATAGAGGGGCCGGGGTGTGTATCAGGGACTGAGGGTTCCTAACGGAAAAAAAGAGAGGTTAAGTTAGAGTTATAAGAAAAAAAGGGTTATAATGAGGATATATATAACTAACACGTATACTTCTAACACATACCATGGTGTCGTCAATAGTCAGATCGGTTATTGGCTCCTCTGGAACGTCTCTCGTTAGATCAGTGATGATATCATCGGGCCAACCTCGCGCTGTCATTGCTGGCACATCGGTACGACCCTACAAAGAGTAATAGTTGAAGGAGTATGAGAATATCGAATGGGGTAACCGTATAAAGTGTAAGACACATAAACAAAATAATGGAAAACATAAATGTAATATAGAATTACGTACCGTATCACCAATCGAAGTTTGTTTGTCCAGGTGGCGAGTCTTTGCCTCCCCGTGCATGGCTTGTATCTCAGAGAACATCATGTAGAGACGCGTTTTGTACTTGGTTTCCATAAGATTGATACTATCATTGATTGCATCAATCTTCTGTCCAAGGGACTCACGTGTCTCCACTATGAGCTCAGTGAGCAAATGAAACAGATGCTCAACTAACGGGGAGCTATGGGAAGTCTAAACAAAAACGCAAGAAATTTGGTAGGTAACACAAGTTACAATAAATAAAGGTAACAAGAAGTTAAGAAACGAAAAACGTACTGAGGCGCGAGCAGCATATGTAGAGAATGTATGAGCATCCCTACTATGCTTGGCACGAACGTCACTGGATGGCTGGACATCACCACTATCATGATGCGGATGTGGCTCATTATACGGCTCCACATACTCATGCAGTGGTGAGACGGGCTGCGGCGTCGTAACAGGGGAATGTATGTCCTCAACCCTCTGAGTAATGGCAATGCCCAAATGAGAGCCGGATGTCCCATTAACTGCTGACGTTAACTACCGGTACCAAGAGGTCGCCATCTCCTCTTCGGTGGCAGTGAATATAGAAATAGACTCTATACCCTACCATATGACCGACAAACAATTAGTTCGAGTACAATCCAATTTAATGTAACGACACCGAAGTAAATGCAACATCGAATACATTAAATTTTATACAAAAAATTTAACATATAACTAAAATAGAACATATACATCATGCACATTAAAAACATTCTTCACGACATCATCGTGGCTGGGAGATTGGACCGTACGCCACTTTAGTATCCTGGGCACTTGCTTACGGTCAACGGGGGCCGAACCGTAACTCCTCCCGGCGTCAGGAATTGATTCATATATCCAGACCTATACACAACAGCAAATGATAACACAAAGTTAGCAACAATAACTTATAAGCTTGCCACTGCATTATTGCAAGGGGCAAAATACTTACAAGAAAGGCAAAGCTGCATCCGAAGATGTCATATCTCTCAGCCTCGTGCTTTGGGTTGATAAAGTGTCTCTCTTTGTAACGAAGATATTGACCATCAAGTAACTTTATTTTCTCGTCAAATAACATATCATATGCCACCCGACCCCAGGGATATACATTAAACTCATCTAGGTTATCAAGGAGAGTTAACCATGTCAATGAAATTCCTCGTTTTCTACTCTTGGGCAGTTAAAGCCTCTCAAGAATGTAATACAATGCTAGTTTCACTACATGGTCATCAGGAATATGCTTGAAGCGCATATTACTAATTATTTTCTCCATCTCTGGAATCAATATGTTCTTGCCCTTGAAGTATAGATCCCGTAATGTGGTCACTGTCTTCTGACTCTCACAGTGCATTTTACCAAAACTCAAGCCGGTTACAATGCCAAACTCGTAAGCATTGAACCTTATTGTCTTCCCTGGTCAACATAAATACACAAAAGATTACGACAATGGTCATATATATACATACTTAAGGACCATCAGAAATAATAAAGTTTTGGTGTGATATTATCTGACACTAGAAATCACATTTCTCTAGGCAGACCTTCTGTTTTGACCTCTCTCAATAAAATATTGTGTACGAGCTGAATGGGAACAATAAGACCATCGTCAATGTCCAGTAGGTGCCCAAAGCATGTCTTCCGAAACATTTTACGTTGCCTTTTCGTCAGTTTCTGCTTCACCAACTAGATTGGTCTCAAGGATGACATGTTTGTTGCACTAGCTTGGTAAAATTTTTCTGTCGGAGTCTTCAAATCAAAGGTTACATAAGGAGAAGCCATTTCTGCAAAACAAACATCTAAAACTCAATATAAGAAACTTCACTGACATAAAAACCGTGGAAGTATCACGGTCCAACAATCTACTGGATTCCAGACCGTGGAACACTACACGAAAGGGGGCCTTTTGTGACACTTTTTGTGGCGGGCTCAACAAACTGCCGCAAAAAGTCTAATATATACGGCGACCACTAACCCGCCGTAAATAATCCCGCTTGATCAAATAACATCCATCTCTCCTCTACTCGATCGTTTCTCTCTGTTAAACCTAAAATCGCCAAATCCCTAAATTCCTAAATCACCCAGTCACCTGCCGAACCTCCAAGGCGACCTCTGCTCTTGCCTCTTGTCTCCTTTTTCTCCCTATTGCCTCTCTCGTCCTCTGCTCTTGCCTATTGTCTCTTTTTTTCCCTCTTGCCTCTCTCGTCCTCTGCTCTTGTTCAACTTCTCAAGGCGTGCTGCTGAAGGAGTTCTCTCTTGCTCTGCACTTGTTCAACTTCACAAGGCGTGCTGCTGAAGATCATTTGTCTTCCTCTGTTATTGTTCAA
>JANLJB010003144.1:0-29383 GCA_026212285.1 Bursera cuneata
CCGCCGTTTCCTCCGCCTGCAACTGGGACGCACTGTGCTCCTGGCAGGTTGAACAATTACGGGGGATTGATAAATGAGGAAGGGGTGTAATTACGTTTCTACCCTTTTTTAATTAAAATTATTTAACGTCTGTTATATATTTGGGGGGTTAATGTTAGTTTACTATAACTATGGGGCTACATGTTTTTGATGAATGTAATTGGGGGCTTAGAGTAAATTTCCCAAGGAAGAACTCTTCAGTTTCACTGCATCATTAACGTTTCCCATTCCCTACAAACACACACACACATAGAGCAGTGAGTGGTGATCAGAGATATCGACAGCAATGGCCACTCTTAAATTGCCAACCCAGATTCCTTCTGCTGCTGACGATGCTGAGCAACTCAACAAAGCTTTTAAAGGTGTCTTCTTTTTCATCACTCTTTTCTTCATTACGGCCTTTCCATGTCCTATATTTGATCTACTTTTTCTTGCAATGTCTTTTTTTTTTTATGGCTTTTCTTGATCATCTTTAGAGTCAAACCATATATAACGATCCTGATCAGTTCTTAGTTTGACTTTGAAGAAATGCATTTTGCCAATCTTAGACTTGATCATATCATCAGTTTGTGTTTGATAGATCTATATTTCTTGATGATCTTGCTTTGTAAGGATTTTTTTTTAATATTATAATCTGATCACTTGCATCTAAATACTGGACCTTTCTTTTCTGCGGATCTACCATCTTGGTTATTGTGGCATTGCAAAATGTCCCTTTATCATTTTGATCAAAGTAATGCCACTTTTCCATGTTGGATCCAAAATTTTTAGAGAAAATGTAAAATATATTCAAGTTGGGGTATGGCTCGGTATAAGTGTCGAGCCAATTTATTTAGGGTATTAGAAAGATTGGGGCTTAACTAAAACTCATAATAACCCTTTCAATTTAACTATTTTTTGTAATTCTACAAATTATGAGATGATGTGATAACTGATAAATTATAGATTGGCATGAAGAATTTGAGATTCGACTTGGGAAATATGGTATAACTTTGATGATTTTCAGCTTATTGATTATAGCTAAATTTATTGTCACCTCATGAGGTTTATTGCCCAGTTGTGAACACAAACATTTATATATTTCTTGTGAACTTCACTTGGTCACCAATTAAGAGCTGCTTTGGTTATTGCAGGATGGGGCACGAATGAGAACTTGATTATATCAATCTTGGCTCACAGAAATGCAGCACAGCGCAAGTTAATTAGAGAAATCTATGCTTCTACTTATGGGGAAGACCTTCTCAAAGCACTAGACAAAGAACTTTCAAGTGACTTTGAGGTTAGATCGTGTGAGGTCATAGTTTTCCATTACTTCTCTTTCTGGATTAGGAAGACTGACATTTTGTTTCTGCATATTTGTTTGCCTCAAACAGAGATCTGTATTGTTATGGACACTGACTCCTGCTGAGCGTGATGCATATTTGGCCAATGAAGCAACAAAGATGCTTACTTCAAGCAACTGGGTTCTCATGGAAATAGCCTGCACTAGGTCTTCACTTGAACTTTTTGCAGTGAAGCAGGCCTACCATGCTCGTTATAAGAAATCCCTTGAGGAAGATGTTGCACATCACACAACTGGAGACTTCCGCAAGGTATAGTTTACCTAATTCAGATATTGCTATTGTTATCTGGAGCACAAATGAATACAGAAGTTTGAAGTGAAACTATCAAGCTTCCTAATTATGGTATTCAGTTAACACTTGGATGTCCACAGAAACAAGTGATGGCCCTAGCCAGAAGTTTTGCAACAACAAAATATAGATTAGATGCTTTTATGCCCTTAATTATTTTCTTCTAATACTTCCTTGCATTGCAAGTCTTCCTTTTAGTATGACTGCAGCCAATAAAATGGTTGATTATTTTGTACTAATTATGGATCCCTTGCAGCTTTTGGTTCCTCTTGTTAGCGTATTCCGATACGAAGGAGATGAGGTGAACATGACATTGGCAAAAACAGAGGCTAAGATTCTTCATGAGAAGATCTCAGACAAGGCTTACAATGATGAGGAGATTATTAGGATTCTGAGTACTAGGAGCAAGGCACAGCTTAATGCAACCTTCAATCACTACAACAATACATTTGGAAATGCAATCAACAAGGTAGTTACAACACTTAGCAGTTGTCTTTAGGAACTGTTTCTAAGGCTAAAATGTTTTTGGATGAAACATGTCTTTAGTTACCCCACATTTATTCATGATGAAACATTCTAAGCAGTGTTTTTGTATGATGTTATGCAATACTTATGTTATAATCAAGTAAAAGTGATATGGCTTCCTGAATGATAATTTGCTTGGATTCTAAACTGGTTACATGTTTGCAGAATTTGAAGACTGATCCCAATAATGAATTCCTCAAACTGCTGAGAGCCACAATCAAGTGCTTGACCTGTCCTGAGAAATACTTCGAGAAGGTTCTTAGGATGGCCATCAACAAGTTGGGGACAGATGAATGGGCGCTCACTCGAGTAGTCACAACTCGTGCTGAGGTGGATATGCAACGTATTAAGGAGCAATACCAAAAAAGGAACAGTGTGCCCCTGGAAAAGGCAATTGCTGGTGACACTTCTGGAGACTATGAGAGAATGCTTCTTGCTTTGATTGGTCATGGAGATGCTTAAGCAAGCACTGCTGCCACTGCTGCTGCATCCAGGAGAGAGTTATCTTTCATATTTATGTAGTTTATGCTACCTGCTGTGGTTTATCTTTTGCTTGTATGCTTTTCTTGTTGGGGCTGTATCAAGTGCTTTGCCAGTTTGAGAGTTTTAAGATGGAACGTATGAGTGTTTCTTATAATAAGGTGTTAATGAGCTTTATGCAGCCAGCTATTTTACCCTGCATTTTGGTTTATATTAAATCATGTAGATTCTACTGGCTAAAGGACCAGAAGCATCTTAAAATCTATGCATAGAGGATATGATCTGATCAAGTCATTTGACTCCTATTACTTGATCAATCACTTCCCTAGAAAATTTCCAAAATTACAAAGCATTGGGGTTGAAACATTTAATTTATTTTATTGGGAAATGGGCAACATTTGGTTCAACTTCTATAATGTCATAAAATCCTCAAGTAGTTTTAGTTAAGAAATATTTAACTATCAAATTTCCACCAGTTTACTCTGGCCTCTTCCTTCACTGGCAGAATAAAGTAAAACCTAGTTAGCATCAATAAATAGATTGAATTATTGGCCCAGCCAAAATTATAGCAGTTATAGCAGAGTGACCTTTACTTGGTTGGGTATCCTTAAAAGGTATCCAAACAGAGTGCCTGTTTACGAAAATACGAAAACACGAAAACAATGTTACAAAGTCCTCAATTAGTTTTGGTCAAGAAATATTTATTCACCAAAATGTCAACAATTTACTGTGGCCTCCCCTTCACTGGCAGAATAAAACCCAATGAGCATCAATCGATAGAATGAACTTGGGATTCATTTTTTGGTCCGACAAAAATTAAGATTTGTGATCCACTTTGATAGTATTAAAGCAACAACTAAGACATTATCTTGAGAAGAATATTCTTTGTCTGATATCAAACACCTTGGTAGTATCTGATTTCATTACCTTGGTAGTTTCATTATCTGATCTCAGATATTTTCAGACATCTTCATTTTAACTGCTACATTGCTATAAAGGAAATTTAACTGGTTTCCAATCAAACCTCCAGCGAACAAAGCCATTAGGCAGACGAATATTGTGGGGGCTTAATTATTCAACTGACAAGTCTAGACTGAACATAAGAAACAGTACACAGAAATACAACATTGTTAAAATAACTCAATTAGCGAAACATCCACTGTTTCTGATCTAAAGTTAAAACCTAACGTATGCATAAGCCACAATCCACATACACCACCACTCAAATGCCCTATTTGCTGAACATCATCAAGCATTGCAGCACATTCACCAGTCAAAACATAGCATCCACAGTGGGGATACATAGAAACCAACATCTACTGGTACTCAAGCAATACGACAAAGTTGGTTTTTGCAAGTCAAACCAACGAAATGCTGCTCTCGCCACCAGGGGGCTTGCGGACTCCGCCAAAATAGTCTCGGGATTCTACCTTTCCATCAGCAAAGATGTTACTGCCACTCATTTCTCTCAGCTTAGCTGAACTTAGGTGCTTTTCAGCAGATCCTGGAGATACATCTCCCTTGAAGATATCATTGCCAGTCAACTCTGCAAACTTTTGGCCATGTATTTTCTTTGAGGTCTTAACTACAGGTTCTTCACTGAACAGGATATTACTCTGACCTCCAGCAGGCTATAAAAATAAAAAACAAGAAGATGGATAACATAGTGCTTGTACCAAAATTTAGAAAAAATTAGGGAACTCTTTGAATTGTCTAATGCCTTTTAAATTACGGCAGAACTAAACTGCACAGACAATAAAGTTTAGCAGGTAATTTAGAGTGGAAAACTATAAGCATGAACTTAATAGGAAAACAAGAACCATATACGCAGAATAAGAAAAGTCGAGTTTCATTTGGTTGATTGCTATGCCACCTATCATAAATTGGTGACTAAAATTAAGGCACTGCCGGTAAGTCTATTGTTTAACTACCGATGAAAATTGGCATCACAACTGAAAAGAGAGATTTAAGTGTACTGAATATAGATAGATAGGAAAAGATCTTTGCATCTGCAAAAAGTATACTCACATTTGAAACTTTCACAGATGTGCGCAAATTCCTGGGTGCAGGTTCCCCCATGTCTTTACTGTCTTTTGACTCCAAGGAGCGTGCAGCAGCCAATGATCGGGGTTGAATTTCTGGAGCAGGACTGAATATGTCATGGCCACTAATTTCCTTGAACTTTGCATCTGATATCTGTTTTTTATTCTTCAAGTCTGCCTCAGTTTGCAATGTCCCACTTAACTCACGCTGCTTTGCTACCTCAGGTATAGAGGTAGGCTTCTTGGGTGAAACAGTCTCTTCGACACTGAATGAAATCTGGCTCATTCCATTCAATGCTTGCTGAAAATTCAACCACCAAAAGATACGAAGTGAGTTGGAATCATGATAAACTATTCATCTCTGAGAATGCATCTATTAAACTCCAAAATATAGAGATATCAAATAAATACCTGATAAACGCGCACTCCTGTTTTATTGCGATTAGCAGAATCAGATTCTGAGTCACCATTTTCACCATTGGCTGCAAATATGCCGCTTCCATTTATTTCCTTTAATTTATACCCTGAACAAGGCTTCCTGAGAATATTACAAGGAACAACTTTAGATGATAGTATCATGAAATCAAGGTGTTCAAGGCACTTTGATGGACATACTGAATGATGCAACCTTACGCATATGTATAGAAGTTTCAACATTTTTATGGCCCAAAGAATTGCTATAATTTTAGCTCCCATGTGCATTTGCCAACAAAAATAACATTACATTTTCAGATTACCATCAAGAATATGCTGACCATCTTAGCAGTTAGCTAAAATTTTACTGGCACAATATCGCAATTTTCAAAATTTTACTGATATCAAGAGTAATGAATTGACTTCTAAAGTGCAATACAGCAAGATGCAACCTTGCACAAACAAAATATAGTACTAATTAGATGTTCATATTGCACAAACGATAGATATTAGCTTAAAATTATGGCAATCGTGAAACTAGAATAACCCATAGCGCAACACATTCACAAGTGACTGATTGTTAAACAAAAAAAATACAAAATTAATAATTTCCGAAACTAATTCAGATAAGAGTCTAGTTAAAATAAAAACGTTTAGTTGTTCAAGCATGATTTAGAATCAATCAAAACTCAGTTAAATTCTTCTTTTTTGACGACCCTTTTAATAAAAAAAAAAAATTCAAATCAGAACATCAATTAAACAGAAACATGAACAGCGGATCCGATTCCACATTCATCAACTTTCACATGCAAATAAAAAAGACCAACGTTACACGCAAAAATGAACTCAAAACGCAACGCTCTGAGAGCAGATCTTCACTTCACAACACAAACATGAACTTACTTCTTGTTAAGAGACTGAGCTTCTTCGTCGGTGACTTGGCCTCCGAACAACACTTTGCTGATCCCATCCGACGGCTGAGATCAATTCACCAACCAAATTACTAAAAAAAATTAAACTTTTCAAAAAATTCAAAAAAATTTTCTTAAAAAAAGGAGAAATGTGGAAGCTTTACTTGGTGAGACCGAGGGGCGGAGACGGCGGCGGAGGATTCAGACGGAGGAGCTTCGGACCACGTAAGGAGATCGGATGTGGACACGTGGGGCTTTCTGACTGGCGTTGCTCTCTCCATGTATCGGTGCTGTTGTCTGAAAGAGTGTCGAGATAGTTTTCGTGTCTGAGACTTGAAATGAAGAAGACTGTAAGAGTTGAATTTAGTTTTAAGATCTTATTTTTTTATTTTTTATTATTTAAATTTTAAAATTTGAATGATAAAAGAGATCCACCAAACTTTTCTTAAAAAATCTACTCTCGAGCGTACACAAAACTTTTGCACTCGCCTTTTTCAGATATTTTTGGTCGAGGGACTTGAAAACATTGCCAAAATTATTTTAGAAAATAATAATCGTTAAAAAAATTTTAAATATCATCATCACGTATCAACAACTTCACAATTAGAAACATATTATTTTTGTTATCAATCTCTTAATCTTGAAAAATTTATCAACAATATTAAAAAAAAGTATCAAATTATCGAATTATTGATATAGAGTTTAAATTTTTTAAAATCATAATTACTATTTAAAACATCTCTTTAGTTTTAATCTTTGTTATGTATTAATTTTAGTTAGATTAGCACTTAAAAACAAGAAAAAGGTTGTATTCAACAATTAGAAATTTATAAAAATAAGTAATTATTAACAAATTATAAATTATCGAATAGGGTCTAAATTAAATTTTATAATATGATTATTTTGGCTTTAAGGGGTATTATATAGTTTTATATTAACGCATATCTTAAAGCACCTGTTATAATTATCTTCAGTTATAATTTATCTTTTGATTTTCATTAATGTTAACTAAAAAGTGATTCTAAAAAAATTATAAAATTTCTTCTTAATTTGTAAAAAATTATAAAAGAAATTGTGTCAAAAATAGTTAATAATACGGTTTAGTCATTAATATTTTCTCTGTTAAATAAGGGTGCTTTTTCTATGATTTTCCTGAAAAATTAAAAAAAAAAAGATAATAATAATTTATGATTCTTTAACCTATCCTCTCTCAGCTTGTTATTAAGACAAACAAATGGAGGTATTTTGCTTATAAATTTATAAAAATACACCACAAAATATTTCTTCATTTTAAATTCTAATATTTTTTTTTTGAGTGATTGATATAAGTATATTTTCAATGATTTTCTAAACAACATTTCAAAAATTTAATATGAAAAAAATTATAGATTATCAAAATTTTAAAGTTGTAAGTTGAATTTTCTCTTTATTTTTTTAAATACATAAGAATTAATTAAATTAAATATTTTATGTTGCATATATAGAAATGAATTCGGTAATGAGTTAGTATGTAACTTGTACGTAACATCAAACCTTACCAAATTTCACAATGTTATATCTACATTATCCTTATTATTAATCTATTTAGCAATAAGAATTCCTGTTGAAGATATTAATTAATATACTAAATTGGATGATGATCCACAAATCTAATATGAATTAATTAATTATATATAGATCGCTTTATTTCTTCAATGGAGAATAACCAACCATTTTAAAAAAAATAAATAATTAATTAGGAAGACCATTAAGAAAAGAAAACAGCTACATTACATAAACTAAATAGTTGATGCTTCTGCAAGTTTCTATAGAAATTGACCAAAATATTCCTTCCATTCAATTCATTTTCTAGAGTTTGTAAAGAACTACTCTTAACCAATTTCTTAAACAATATATTAATTAAAACCCAGAAAAAATTATTAAAATAATTATTTCATAAATTAAAAATTATTTTTAAAAGATATTTTATATATAACTCTTGAGATATTAAGTCTATGTGTATGGTTGTTGTAGTAATGGGCCATGAGCCTTGACCAGATGGATCAGAATTCATGTAAATGGACCCATCTATCTATTGAAACGGGCAAGCAATAATGGTACTGGTAGATAAATAATTCTGCTATCACATTAATTATATATATTAATGCTGCCAGATCACTCTTCATTTGCAATACTATGATTCTTGGCCCCACTTCCTTCATTATCATTCTAATTATTTAACTAATATAAGCAAATATTTTATCGACATATAAGAAGTTGTTGGCCAACCCGGCTACCTTAATATATTATAGCCATAGGTGCCTTTTTTTTAGGAATAATGCAATGATTTGATAGGTATCGCATGTGGATTCAACCTCTCGTGTCTTTAACAGGTTTTATAATTAGGTTAAATATAGTGCATTTATTTTTTAAAAAATTTCATATATAGATCAGATCTAAACATCTGATAACCGATAGCATTTAATAGTATTAAGTCCGAGTATTTGATAACATATAAATTATGGCATCAAAATTTTTTAAAAATAGTTAATTTTCTATGGAATCCATTTCATTAACTATCATTCTTTTCCAATAACTCACTTGACTACATAATTTCATTACAAAATTGCAAGAGTACTCAAAAGAAGCTCAACAAATTAATCTTAATTTCATCTCAATCGAGGCCAATAGAAGAACAAAGTAGAATAAAACGCTGATAATCAACACTAATATAAGACTATTTTAGTGCATGCCAAGTTAGTAATATTGTTGCCAATCCTTTGTGCCGTGCCGAGCTACAATGCTTCGAAAGCAGCCACTAGTGCAAATATATCATAATCTGCACAACTGCACGCCCCACCATGACCATCTGTGCAACCACACTCATCCCACTTCTTCATCAATCTCTCGTTTCTCTTCTTCTTCTCCTCCATCTCCACCACCACTTTTGGTGCTTCAACTTTCATTGCTACTTGCACTGAAGGAGGCTTAACCCCTTCACAACAAACCCTTCTGGTACTGCTTTTCGATGCCATCACAACCCAGCTTTCTATCTCCATATTTGGTGACTCCAACACTGTTTTCCATGGAATTTCAGCTCTGCCCAAGAGCTGTGACTTGCAATATTTTTTCCCAAGAACGGGCACTGCCTTTCTCCATCTCAGCTCGAAGACTACACTTTGTTGCTTCAAGTTGTTGATGGAGTCTTCACTTCCCAAGCACTCCAATGAGAAGGCCTCGTTCCAAATAAGATCAGAGTTTGGAGAAATCTCTTGGCTGTTGAGTTGTATTCTCTTGTTGTTGCCTGCAGAGAGATAGTATCTAACAAAGAGGCCACCAGAAGTTTTAGAGTTGAATTCAATGTTTTTGGCTTTTATGATTCTAAGTTGACAAGAACGTGAAGAAAGATATTGAGGAGCAACCATTTTGAGTTGTAAATAATGTAATGAACTCTTTAAATTTCTGAAGGGAAGCTTTGATAGTTTTTGAATGTTGATGAGAGTTTTGAATTGTGAAGAAGGGTTTGGAGTTGTGGGGTTATATATATAGATGCCGCAAGCATATCAGACAATTATAAAAGATTTTGAAAATGGTGGTGGTGGTGGTTGCTTTGTGAGGAGCTGCTATATGCATTCTCTTAGTACACTCTTCTTGTATATATCCATTAAAGAAATGAGCAAAGTGGGGGCTTATATATAGATTATTATTTCAAAGGCCGCCAAGATCTCTCAGTTCTGATATTATATATTTCAATAATGCAATGAAATATGAAGAGAATCATTTCAGAATCCAGGGACGATTATGCCGTAATTAAAATTAAGGCTTTTGTGATCATGAAGGGCTGGAGATCTTAATACGACCCTTTGCAGCGTGGCGGTTGTAACAGGATTATTGGGTTATAGTGATCTGACTCAATATTTTACTATAACATGAAGAGAATTGGAAGCTAGCTGCCCTTTTGACTGTCAAAAGTGGCTTATTCACCAATCAATTGCATGCCCACCTGATTCTTTAGCAATATATATATATATACATTTATAGAGGGGTAGTCTTAAAATTTTCTCTTAGGTGACACATGTTAAAGAACTCGAACAATATATATTTATATTAGTTTAATCATTAATTTATCTTAAAAATAATATTTTTATTAAAAATTTATTGAATATAATAAANGTAATTAATTTAACGCAACACAAATTAATGATTTTAATGATAAAAATTTGTTTTTTCGAGATCTTAACATTTGCCTTAAATACATACGTTAAGACTATATATATATATATTTCTGCATCTTTGAGGTATTAATATTTGCTTTTAAGCTATGTATTAAAACTATAATTTTAATCACCATTTATGTAAAAAGATATATGTGAAATATTTGTAATGAACTCTTGTTTAAGGTTCGGGTTTTAATTAGTCAGCAGAAGTATCATCTTTGCTCACTTTGACTGTGGTACTATACACCCGGAATTAACAGAAGTTTGATTTTGTAAAAGCTTATCTAAGACTACTAAAGTTGTTTTTGGCTTTCTCAATATTGTTTGAAGGGGCTCAATTTGCAGAGGATGGTGGAGTAGCCAGAGAAGAATTCTAAAGCTAGCTAGCTCTCAAACAATTAGTTGTTATTTATCAAGTTGTGGGTAAGCGAGCACTGGAAAATNTAATGCTTTGAGATTCAACTTTCATCTTCTAGGGAAATAGGTAGTTAAAGTATAGTAGTATCTTTTTAAGAAATATTTTACAAGTATAACTAATATAAATAATTGATTTCATATAATTTCATACAACTTTATATTAACATAATCTTATTGGATGAATGACTATAGTATCATTTAAAAGAATTTCTATCATTGATTATTATTTTTCTATTCAACCAATAATATTTTACAACATTATATTGAATAGATTAATCATATGTATAATATTATTTTTTTGGAGAATATACATTAAGAGACTACCATTGATTCTTTTGGATCAAGTGGTTCTATAAAATAAAAATGATTCGTAAAATTGATTCCTCAATATTTGAAAGATCCGCAAGCCACTCAAATGATTTAATTAATCCTTAATATGATCAATCTCAATCCCTTGTAGGTCTAGTAACAAGTTGAAATAAAAACATATAAGTAGATCGCTAGCTGAACCATCAAATTGTCATAATTTAAAACAAAGAGCTGGTCGCTTTTGGAGTGTCAAGCAGAACGTACGCATGCATGAAAGCTGGTAGATACCTATCCATATCCTATTTAGTGGTGAACCACGAGGATAGGAAAACTTGGCAAAGTTCTACAAAGTATCCTATTTCTTAAGAAACAAGAAGATTTGAGTTGTAAACAGCTTTACAGCTCAAAAAGATAGAATCGTTCGGAGATACTGAGGGGATGCCATGCCCATGCCACTATATATGCGACTTGATTGTATATATTTGTATAATAATGGCCATACGTTTTGATTCTTTACTCATTTTGTTTCATGGTTAACAGGTTGGCAAAAAGATGGTGCTTATCACTATATTTCTAACCACGAATCAGCACTTTTTTATCTATCACTCTTTCCTCGCCAATTGTCCACAGAACCCATGTTCGATACTCTTATGATCTTGCTAGATCTTCTCTTTAGATTATAATATAGGAGATCTGGGGGATTAGTGGTCATCCTTATCGGTTTCAGATGAGACACTGCCTGAAGCCAAGATGAAGCTCTCCCTTCCCTTCGTCAAGAGAAATCAATATGAGGAGATGAAGATATCCATCATTCAAATTCCACTGAGTCACACTCTTATTTAAGAATTTCTCTGTTAAAAGAGAAAAATCATTAAACCAGTGTTTACTAACTAAATTCGTTATATAAAATTATTTTTCATATATTTTAAAATGTTGAATAAAAATTTGATGACTTCTCAAAACTCTTTGTTTTTTGTTGAACAAATCAGAGGGAACACTCACAGATAATAATAAAAATAAAAAGAAGAAACCTTGGTGAAATACTTTGGGAAGATCAAGCCGTAACATGGAATCTCAAGTCTTTGGAAATAAAATTGATTTCTTTTCATTTTATTATTCTGTTTAGCTTGAGCTATGCACTAGTAAAACAACCCCAAATAATTTCAGTTAAGCCAAGGACTTCCTTCCTTATCTATGGGGCTGTATACAGTACATGACCGGTCCAAACCGGAGATTTAAAAATCTGTAAGAACATTTCAAAGTTTGAGGATTTCAAAAATTGAATCTCCAGGACCATATTAAAAATAAAAATTTTCATTCTATATTGTTCCAAATTTTAAGGACAATAAAGAACGGAGATTCGGAGATTCGGATCTTTTGGAATAATATGGTTCAATATTAAAAATCAAACAAAATATTAAAAATTTTCACTTCTTTTTTGTCATCATTTGTCACTCTCACGTACAGCAAGAGGCTAGCTATATATTCATTTGTTTATAACTTTCAATTAAAAAGCAAAATTGTATAGAGAAAGGGTGCTAATATTAAAGACTTTAAATTAAATTTTTAACAACCTTGTTTACAGTTAAAAAGCGAACTTTTATAAATTATAGGTGTTTAAAAACTAGTATATAGAGCTTGCTTTGACATTACATATGCATGAAATATTCTAAATATCTAATCGAAATATTTGGAATTATGAACACGTTATGATATGCAAAAATTTTATATTAACATTTCATAAATTAATTAAAGCAACCTTTAAAATCTTTATGTAAATTTTTTAGTTGGTTTAAGATTTTATTAAACTTAATTCATATTAATTTGTAAATTGAATGTAAATATAATTAAACTAAATTACAATTGAATTATTTAATATAATTATTTTATAAATTATATAAAATAAAATTAAAACATATAAAATTCGATTTTTTCGGTCCAGTTCAATTCCAAACAATTTGATGGAAACAATTCGATACATTTCAGTCCAATTCTTGATCAAGATATTTAAAAATATCTAAAATCATACCAGATTAAACTCAACAATACAATTCAATTATGAATCTTTTCACTCAAATTTTCAGTTCGGTTTGGATATTCCAGGTTCCGTGTACATCCCTTCCTTAACCCTTCTAAACATTCAAATAAGATATTGACTTTTCTTTTTTTTTTTTTCTCCTTCAACTTAATTTACTCATTTACCTTTCATTAAGAGAAAGAAAAGAAAAGCAAAGGTAGAAGATAGAAGAAAATGAAATAGCGCACCCCTTTACGTTCATAAGAAAAAAAATGGGGCAATTTTTATACGTGGGGGCATCAAAATTATTATTAATGAAATTCTTACAACATAAATGGGCAAACGACCTGTGCCCACGCGAGGATGAATTTAGATTTAAAAAAAAAAATACTATACACGAGGATTTCTTAAAACAACAGAAGCTATCAAACTTATGATGCTCTAATTTAGGCATCCTAACTAGGCTTTGACAGATTCTAAAATAGTATGTTGTATTTTGGCTTCTCCTTTTGACCCTGCTCATTCATATTCCGAGCAAAATGACTAGAGATGCCGTATATGACCAAAAAATAAATAGTCCTATTGAATGGCAATGCGTATGCAGTTGTCGATTCCCTCCAGCTCCACTCATGTATTTGGGTGATGAGACAAAGATTTATAGTGTGTGGCATATATGATCAAGTTTATCAATTTCATCGAACGGCAAAGACAATTTCAACTGCATGTCGAGTTTACGTTACCAACTCATACCATCTTTACAGGCCAAATTGGACTGTTAGCTGCAGATGCTAAAGCCAACTCATTGCTTAATTGTACGCAGCTCCCAGTTACCCTCACCATCAATAAGCCGTAATTCAATTGAGTGGAATGGTATTAAAGCAGGACGCTGGGACAGAGAGACCAAAGAAATAAGACACATTTACTATGAAGTAAATAAAAACTAAACTTTAAAAGCTGGAATAATTTGTTAGATGAACATATAATATTGAAGTGTTCTGTAGTCGGAAGCAAACCATCCCTTCATAATCGGTTCCATCACTTGACTATTATCCATGAACAATTTTAATACTAATCAGATTCAGTTGGTTGCAAGCAAAATCACTGCTAGCTGCTATAATGCATTTTAAGTACAGCAAAGAAATATTAACATAGCCAGAGCACTACTTACTTGTGAGGAGGTAACAAAAGTAATGCCCATATCCTTTGCAAGCCTATAAAGTTGTTCCTCAACATCAACACTCGTGGCACTAAAGATTAAAAGACATAAATCAAAACCAAGGTACCATTAGTCAATTGCCAAGCAAATTCTTTGATAAATAAAGCGTTGGATTTTTGTATCATACTTGGTGCACTCGTCAAGGATGCCAAATTTGGGCTTGTGAAAGAATAAGCGTGCCTTGTATAAAAGAAAGATGAAAAGTGAAAAATCTATCAGTTTAGTTCTAAAATTTTATTGTTCAAACAAGAATTGAAAGATGCCATTAATTACTTACCATGCCTAATCTCTGCTGTTCGCCAAGAGAGAGAATGTCTTCCCAATTTTGATTAGCATCCCAACCAACCTCCCCTCTTTCCAATAGATAACTAAGTCGAACATTCTCTAGAATGGTTTTCAAGCATTTGTCCAAAATCTTTGTGGTGTCAACTGTTTCTTGACCTGAAATTCAGCATGATTGTAATCAATGGAAAAAAAAAAAAAAAGACTAACAAAGTACTGCTGGACAAGTGCTACAGCATAATGCAACACAAGTAGATCAGCAACCAGTCTACTGGACTTTTCTAATGAAGAGAAGACACAGGTTATCCATACTTCTAATTTTTTCCCCATACATTCAGCATAAAACATGCTAAACAATAATAAGAAAATAGAACAGCTTATGAAGGCACTTCATACATGTCCAGTATGAAGCCATCAGACAAATTTTCAGCACTTGTACTTCCGGTTATTATAGAAAACAAATTATTAAAGGCCAGAAAAAAAAAATCCTTCACCAGAGCATTTCAGCTGATAGTGAAAAACATAGATGAAACATAATTCCTCTTTCCTAACTTTAGAATGGTACCTATTTAACCATGTATAAATAGGAGGTATTACAATGGCACTGCAATTCAGAAAAAAGCACTGCAATTTATTTACATAATTTACCTTTTCCATGCAACTTTAATGCTTTCAGTTCTGCTTCCTCACGAGAGAGAGGATAGATAATTTGATCCCTCAAGGTTCCTAAGCATGTATATGGCCGTTGGGGAACATAGAAGATTCCACAACCTGATCCAGCCTCTTCATTAATATGCTGGGATGGTTTAGCAAGACTTCCACTCACAACGGGCCAAAGACCTCCAAGGACTCTGAACACAGAACTTTTCCCACTTCCATTTGGACCTGGAACATTTATACACAAGTCCAATAAAACTTGCCTAAACAGGTGAACAGAAAAAGTTTGTCATATCCTTTAAAGAAGAAGAAATATATATATTATTCACTAACCAGTAACAAGCAAACTCTTCCCTGGTACTATGTTGCATGTCAACTGCCTAGTCAATAGTTTCTGTGATGGGGTTATAATATCCAGCTTGTTAAAGGAAATGACATCTTCAGAGTAAAGATTGCTAGCCATATGTTGTGAGTGACTATTGCTCCCATCATACCCTGGGTATCCGACAACTTTGTTACAACGATGGCTAATGTTCGAATAACTCAATCATACAAAAACCAAGCAAATAATAAAATTGTCCCAATTGACTATCTGCTTATCAATAAGGTAATCATTACATACATGGAAATTTAGAAAGACATGACAAAGGAACACTTGAAATTAATCAATCACTCATCGGTACATGTGCGAATATGCATCAACATTAGACAGTTAGTACACACACATTTCCTACAAATGAGAAAGGAACACGTGAAACCAATCCACCAGTCATAGTATGTGTAGAAAATGCATCCATATTTAACCTAAAGAATGCATGTATTCAACAGTTCCAACAACCAAAGATCATAATATAACCAACAATTAGGTTTTTAGTTTCCAACACAAATTTTCTTTATCTACTGATATGCTTGATACCAATTTGATTCAAAAAATCATATTCTTCAATAGTTACGTATCGAAAATCACTGGCTCCACATTGCACAAGAATTCCCTAGCAACTTTTTTTCTAAACCTCTTACGCTTAACCTACAAAACTGAAAAGTTTCTCTCTTCCAAAAAACTCCATTTTCAGTGATTTCTTCGGATTAAAAAATTGTCATTGCTTGAATGATTGTATCGCCACCAATAGAACATAAGATGACACCTATTGCAGCCAAACTAATCCCATCAACTGTCACCACCAATAGCATATAAGATGGCACAATATTGAGGATAAACCAAACCCCATAAACTACCTCAGAAGCTTTAGTAGAAAATGATCAAATGATAATCTGAGAGAATAAAGAGACGTACCAGACTGAGCAGCATCTAGAAACTCCTCAAGCTCAAAAATTCGATTGACACTGCCAGACAGCTCAAGTAACTTTCTATGCAATTCGAGAATGTCACCAAAGGCCAAAAAGCTTTGAGAGACAACAGAAGCTAGGAAACGCAATGCATGTGCCAGCTCACCTGATAACAACAAAAAGATGTGAGTGAGATAGAAAATGAGTATTAGACTGCAGATAAAATCTCTTACTAATCTCACCTTGAGTGGAAACCAGGGCCCGATCTCCCTTGTGCTCCATGGCATATAACAAGCTCAACCCCCAAGTCACATTATGAGGAAGTTGCTTTGTGACAAAATCATCCAGTATACCAAACAGCCATTTCTTCCTTAGAAGTAACATAGAGTGGTCAAGAAGTTCCCTGAATCTTGAGTCAATCATCTGCCAGTATAAGGTCAAACTTAACATTAAATCATTCAATTCATAAGTGATTCCAATGTGTAAGTTCTTGTTTCCTTAATTTTGTTTTTTTCTATAAATCAAAGGCAAATCAGCAGTTAACCAACTGGCATTCAAATACTGTGGAGAGAAACATGGAAAGAATTAAGTAGCTTACAGCTTTTTCTCGAGAACCACCTCCAAAGAAAGCAATAGATTCAGCATGGCTACGCAGTCTTTCATGCATGAACCTAATTTTTATACACAAATACAAGAAGTCAGTTTGATGTTTATAGTAGTATGCAAAATTAAATCCAAATACACCTATTTCTTAATATCTATCTCCATGTGCAAGAGCGCATACATGCATGTATCAATAAGCATAAGCAACATAGAAAGCTGAAAGAAAAATAAAATTACCTAAAGGTTCCTTCAAGTTGTTGCTCTCGACCAGCCAAATCACCAAAGTCAGGAGTAACAGTCCTTAGAAAACCTAGACCAAGGAACATATACACATACAAAATGGCTACTCCCCTCTGTCCTGTCAAGAGCTTCATTCTCCAGGTGAACCTTCAAAATTGCATCAATATTTTGGATTATTATTAATTCCTAAGGAATTGATATAGATTAGCATCAAAAGCAAAAATCAAATAAAATTGACAGAGGAACTCACCACAGGATGTCGACAGATGGCTTAACCATACCAGTAACCAAACCTGCCAGATCAGTGGTTAACTTTTCCAGATCATGAGTTATTCGCTGATCTGCATCAATGCTTTTGCTTGACATGTTGAAAACCTAAAAAAGTATGCATTCAGCATAACTTTGAAACTGATTAAATTCTGAGCAAACTATTAACAAAGAGAGGGAAAGAGAAAGAAGTTTCAAATCGCTTCTAGCCTATTCTCCAAAATAATGTTGGTCTATTTGTATATGCAGGACACAAGTATTTCAATACAGTTCTCAACACTGTAATAATTTTGAGTGAATATAGTGATAATTAAACAGAACTCTGCCATGCCTTCCAAGTATAGAAGCATATCGTACTACAAGATTCAATTTAATTACCTTGTAAAATGCATTATTTCTCAGGTAGTTCTTTAGTAAGTGTTGAGTCATACGAATCCTCCATCCAAGGGCAAGTCTGGCAGTCAAGTGCCTGTAAAACAAGGTATAACTCAAATAGAGTTCTACTTCATTGAAATCTTTAACGAACACTAACTTTAAAAATAGAGATAAATCTCTGCGTATCATGCCATCAACAATCTACAATGGATATAGTATGGTGCAACATATAAGAAATTTATAGCCTACTTGTCCAAGAAACAGTAAATGAGTGAAACGTATAAGAAATTTATAGCCTACTTGTCCAAGAAACAGGTAATGAGTGAAATATAGCAGAGAGAGCTTCACAAAGAAGGCCAATACTACAATATGTGACTCGTGAATAAATTTATTCTCTCATCACATTATCCAGAGTTTCACCAAGAATGACACGGACCATGAGACACAGCACAGGAAATATTCAGGGAATGACACTTAGCATCCCCTTCATGATGTGCAGGAAAAACATGAGAAAATATTAATGGATGGATCAATATTGGAGTTTCTCCGCAAGTTTAATCAATTGAATGCCAAAGATACCTTAAGGAAGGGGCAATGAAAGAAGATGCAGCACTTTGAAGAACACTAACACCAATCAATCGCACAAAAGCTTTCTTATCCTGCTCCAAAACATACTTCACAGTGGTTCCTGTGAGAATTAACTTTATCCATTAACAAAAATGTAACATCTCAGATTATCAGGTACTATAGAAGAAACTAAATACTTAGAATACCATTCAACGAGGCAATCCTATCTGAAATCCATGTTCTTGAGACAACAAGAAATGCAACTGCAAGTAGTTGTGCCCCTTGTTTGTCAAGTAATGAGGGTACCTAAAAAGTAAGGAGTAAAGAGGTAAGAAGATCTATAAGAACTTGTATTCATAGATTAAAACAACAAATTAGCCAGTTCTTGGATGTATGATAGGCCCATAATGCGACATTTGGTAGATGATGGACAAACAACAGTGTTGTAAGCAGGCTCTATCAAACAACAACTAAACAATAGAAATGAAAATTTTAATGCCCTAGCTGTAAGTTTAGTAAGTGGTTTTATAACACTAATGATGCATGTCCCCCATCAAAATAAGACTTGTTAACACAGAAGTTTGTCAGAGTCATAGACTTAAAGACTCCAAGATCATAGATACTGTAAAGTCAAGCACCAAGTTATGAAGGGGCAAAGGGTTGAATGGATATGCTCATTTTATCCAATTCTGGTGTCCCACAAAACAAAAATCAATGGCCATGCTGGCAGCATGTCTTATCAAACTAAGGAAACTCACCAATATTTTGAACATGGCAGACACTCTAAGTGGCAATCCCCTTTGAGCACTTTGAAGTTGTGGAAAGATGGGCAAGGGAGCACTATGGTCCACGAAGGGAGAGGCCGCTATCACTTCAGAAATGTATGATTGGGCCCTTGAATTTGAGAAAGCAGAGTCCTGGATAAAAAGTCATCAGAATGTGGCACTACTAAGAAATTGATCACTACGAAAAAAACTCATAACAAGACAAAATTATACAAGATTTTTAAGACCTTTTTAGCCATGACAAATGCTCGTTCAACTGCCATTGCGTCACTCTGACGGACTGTCTCAGAAGATTTAGTCATATCAATCCCAGCTTTGGTTACGACTGGAGAATCATCCCTGCAGTTCATGCAAGATTAGTAAGTAAAATCATAATCCATACATTAAACGGACAAATAGGCAGACTAACCAACTTAAAAGCACAACCTTTTGTAGTGAACACGCCATTCTCCTTCCCCATCCAATGACAAAACTACATCATGAAATGCAACTAGTGCTGGACGATGTGAAATGGTTATGCATGATGTTCCCATAGCTCGAACTTTGGCACAAAAACGTTCCTCCATATCAGTTGTTACCGCACTTGTGCACTCATCAAGAATTGCAAATTTAGGCTTATGGTAGAACAGTCTGGCCATCCCCAACCTTTGTTGCTCTCCCAAAGATAATTCATCACCCCAGTTAACCTCTTTTTCAGGAGGGTAGCGCTCTAATAGATACTCAAGATCCACCTAAGGAAATGAACAAACAGAATATCCACCAAGAATGATGTCAAAGATAGTGCATGAAATTTTAATAGCATAAGATAATGATCAATTCTTAGGACGCGAAAGAGGAAAAGGATAACAAGAAAATTCTACATTTTTCAAGAGCTCCACCATTCCACTATTAGTGAGCGGTTCAACCTCTTGCTCAGCAGTAAGAGGATAAATTAATTGGTCACGCAGTGTTCCTACAGCAGTATATGGTCTTTGTGGCACATAGAAAATCTCCTTGTTAAGATCAGAACCAACACCAGGTTTTGCAATATGGCCAGACACTAATGGCCAAAGCCCTCCAAGAACTCGGAAAAGGGAGCTCTTTCCACTACCATTTGGACCTTCACCAAAATGACAACAAAATTAGGTCACAATCACATATATAGCAAATTGTCCGAGAAAAACAGAATTTAACAACCTTTTGCAGTCGAACAAACTTTCCCTTTCCAATGGTTCATGTACAATTACAAACAGAAATAAACATGATCCACTAAAAATAAATATTGGGTAAAAGGCAGAATGAGAATATAGAACTGAAGCTTGTTTTCAATAAAAAAAACAGTTCTACAACTGATTTTATTTTATTTTATCTTATAGTATTTTATAAATAGGATCAACCCGGGGAAAAAAAGACCTAAACAAGTATGTAACCATGACTTTCCAAAGCCAAAACTACCAAAATCAAAGCTGATAATACCACCCAGCTCATAAAACCAGAATCGATTCTAGCCTGTAGATATTCAAACCCAAAACCAGCTCCAATTAGATTATTTGGGGGTGGGTGGGGGTGGGGGCGTCGGCGGGGGTGGGGGTGGTGGAGAATCCTAGAATTCGCGAAACCAGACAATCCCATAAAATACTATGTCTTCCTTGCAATCAGCTTCAAAAATCGTACTCTGTCTCTAAATCCAACGTTACTACTCATGCATACAGAAACATCCTAGATTACCACAAATATCGGATGGTAATAGTACACAATGAAAGAAGTGCTTATCCTTTTCAAGAGGATAAAATCACTTGACGTTTTAGTCTGAAAGGAGAAATCCATAAACCGTGCAAAGACCATCAACATAAAAAATTCAAAATGAAAAGATACTCTAACAAGAAGTCTTAGGGGAAGGAGATGGCAAATAAATTTAGAAAAGAAAGAATGACACAGCTCCAAATTAAGATACTCTTATATCACAAAAGCTACCTGTAATTAAAAGATTGGATCCCGGCTCGACTTTAAGAGTTAGATCCTCCACCAAAACATTGCCACTTGGGGTAACAACCTAGATGAAAGTATGATAACAAAATGAGCTGCACAAAGTGAAACCAACATGGAATTGATAATTTAAAATATTTCAAATACCTTCACACCAGAAAACTCAATGTAATTGGCTTCACTAAAGTAATTCCGACTTCCATTTCTTTGTATAGAAGATTTATCATCACTACTTAGCTCTCTTGATATGACCATTAACTCATGAATTCGCTCAGCATATCCACTGAAAGAGGAAAATGAAGAAACTTGTTACATATTAACCATTTAAAAGAACAAATAAATAAAGATTGTGTAAGTCATGTGCAATGCTCAACAGCTTTCTCTCTCGCATGCGTGAATTTAAAATCCAATATGAATCATCTTCCATCTCTTTCTCCAATTTAATATCAATAAAATTATAACCTAAGTCATACCCGAGGCGATTGAGCTTTCTTGAACTTGTGGCAAGAGTTCCCAAAGATTGAAACAGTGAAATTATAACACTGGTGTGATATCTTAAATTGCTTAACATCTCTGCTCGTCCTAACGTTGAAGAATCAGGTCTTAGATGTCCAGCAAAGAAGGGCTCAATAATCAAAATAACAGCAACCGTAGCACCAAGATACTTCAACAAGAAGTCCTGAATCATGCCAAACCACCAATGATCATGAAGGACAGTGCGCATGTGCCTAATGAGAGTCTTAAATTTCTGCTGAATGTGAGATTCTTCTCTATTTTCTCCACCATAAAATGCTATGCTTTCTGCATGGGTCCTTAACCGTGAATGCAATTGCCGATACTCCCCTTCCAATTGTTGTTCTTTTGACATTAGTTTCCCAAAAGCAGGAGAAAAGTTTCTGATCAGGGCCCCTGCACCCAACACATATGCCTAGAAAGCAACATGTTAACAACAGACTACAAACTGCAGTAACTCTCATATTGAGCAACAAGCTCCAGCAGCTAATAAGTAAGTTGAGGAAAGCATAAAGAATAGCTGAATGAATATGGAAGACTTAATGAAGACTTACCAATATCCAAAGTAAGTATTTTGGGCTGGCGTAAGAACAAAGCCGCCAAGTATAAAGCAGACCATCAGTAACTGCAGTTAAATCATCTTGTACAAGTTCACTCAACTCTGTGCAGAATCTTGGTACATCACTTGCAATTCGTTGTTCAGGATTAGTAATCCGGCCATCAACATGAGATATTTTGTAATATGCCATGTTCTGAAGCACAACAAAACGCTAATAAACGACATGTCATGGGCAATCAGAATTAAACTGAATAGTGCAACAACCTGATATGGAAAACATACTTACCTCAAAATAACGTGAATGAATGAGTTTTGTTAATATTTTCCTAAACTGCAAACTTAAGGTCCCAGTAATAAACTTTGAAGTAGAATGCATAGTTGACAGAAGAAAACATAACAAAATATTCTCAGATATTAATCGGAAAAATAATGGCATTCGTCGAAGAAAAGCAGCACGGAATAGAAATCCTTGCACTTTTGCCAATCTGTTGGTCAAAGCGGTTCTCAACACCTGCAAAAAGTATAAAAATAGATATTTTACTCGATAAGTACAAAGGCACTTTTGAGTTCTGTCTTCCAAAATCCCATTTGCTGCATAAAACAGAAGTATTTTAAAACATTGCTGCATTTTAAGCTCAGATATATTTGATTTTAGAATATCTGAAGCTTTACCAAAGTCAGGGTACACAAAATAGTCATCATGTGAGAACAGGCACATGAGTTCATCAAAAAGTACATTGCCTTAATCAACCAGAACATTTTTGTTTCTGCTTTAGCCAAACAACATGAATCAGACTCATAAAAAAAAAATGTAGAAGCGATTCATGATGCCCAAAGATATGGGTCAGATCTATTTTCGACTAAAATGTCAAAAGATATGGAGCATATCTATGAGTCTTCATGGGTTCTATTTTGGACCTTCATATCTTAAGACTTGATGTAAATGACTTATAAAAGGCAGAGCAAACGAACTTTTTGTCAAACCAGTGAGCTGAAAGAGCATTAATCAATACAAGGCATCAAATTTTGGCCATGGAGGGATACTCAAACAAAAACTTATGTTCATACTTGATTGAATCTTCTATCTAATCGATAGGTCATAAATTTCTTTCATTTTTCCTTTTCAACAATCAAACATGTTTCACTTTATGATCACTCTCTTTTTTTCTTTTTTCTTTTTTTTTTTTTAATTTATGACTGTTAGCAAAGAAATGAGCTCAGTACTATTGCCCCCTACCATGAAAATGAGACTTTAACACTAGACCCAACATCTTCATGATCAAAATATCTCATTTCTTATATCTCACATCAATTCTTTGGTATAACATGTTAGTGACACCCTGATGCAGCAATGAGTTATTGATTTGTTGCTATACTTTATTAAATTGTAAGATTGTTAATTTTGGGATTTTTATTTTGTGTATTCTCAAACAACATTTGATCTACAAAATTATATGAATTAGAAAAATCAAATCAACATTAGTCTAGGATTCAATCAGTTTTTAACTAAGAACTTTACTTTGGGCATTATATTTTATGAATCCAAACATATTAGGATTTGATTAAGGTTAAAAATATGCCTATCCACCTAGTTACTTGGTCTGTTATTGAAGTCAAGCATGCTCAGCGTTTTGTATTAATTATTGCACACTTTTTTTTTCCTTTTCCTAGTTCTCCCTCAATCTTTTTTTTCTTGCAACTTAAAATTTAAGTTACAATTCTCTTTTAACACACTTAGCCACCCCATACCACACCCTGTAGTTTCACAGCCTGAATGTATGCAGGGATAGAAGGAAAATTTATGTTTGCTTTCTCAAAGACATTTAACCTTATCAACCACAAGCCTCAAGAGATCTCAGAATCATAAAATTTGGTGAAACAATAGGAATTAGATATACAGAACATAGAAGTTTTCGTGAAAAATATAAAAGAAATTTTGACAAAAAGAACTACAACGCAATAAACAGTACTTTGTTCCAAAGGCTTACCACTATGCCCACTAATGCCAAAAGATCCCTTGCACCCATTTTTCCCATCTCAGATAGTAGAATTGCCGCTAGAACCTTGAGTGATTTTGATCCCCCTTTTTTTTTGGTTGTTTTCTTAAAGTTACTACCATCCTTAACCCCCTTAGCTGGTTTTTCTTCACTATCTTCAATGCCATTGTAATCGCCAAAAGAATCAGCTTTTCTGCATCTAAACCGTGATCGCAGATATGCAGCAGTTCCACCAGCAGCTAAGAAACCACTGGCAAGCAGTAAAGTTTTCCTGGAGGACCATACAAAATACAACCGGTTCACTAGTGACAGAAATGCGGCAAGGGACTTAAGCATGAATAATTGGACCTCTCCTGTTCCATGTTTGATATAATATTATAGTTGATGACTAAGTTTTCTGTGAGATATGGTCTACTTTTATTTAATTGCAATTTTAAGTCCAATGCAAAGGCTGAACAAGTGCAGTTCACTGTCCTCATGAAGAAAGAGACTTTTGAAAAACCAGTAAAAACTTAAGAAAAAGGACAGAACAAATGACAAGAATGCCTCATCATCTCTTCTATGTTCATATAATGGCCAAGAGCTAGAAGCATAATGAGTAAAAGTAAGAGAGGAGAAAATGAACTAATGAAGTATGTCTGGCAGTGAGATTGCAGAAGGTCCCAGAATAACAGTCATCAACAATACTTTCAACACTAATACATGAAGACCGTGCACATGCAAGCACAATATCTATAACATAGACAAATTTTGTTGGTTTGACTTTAATTTTTAAGCCTCTAGTACACTCCCTTACATATGCAAGGGTCTCATAGGCACTGGCACGTGAACCAGTCCTTTCATGCATCAATGGGTCTTACAAATTGGCAAACATAACCTTTTATGGACAGTGAGGGGATTCAAACGTGCAACTGCTTGGTCATTTAGGCTATCCTACCATGTTAAATTCCTTTTTTTCTAAAAAACTTAAACTTGTAGTAGTAGGTTTAACTTCAATATTTCAGCCTCTAACAAATAAAATAGGTTCATTCATGATGGTTGCGAGCTGACAATAATGATTATCCTTTAAAAGAAGAAAACAGTGGATACCTTCTCGTAGAAAGAAAACTTCGACCATGCTCAGTTAGCTGCAACAGTTGAAGAGAAGTCATGGCTGAAAGTAAACCTTCACCAACCAGTAGCTAAGGATGCCGGTTGTAATTTCCTCTTGATTTCAGAAGCCAAAATATCTGGCATGTATCAAAATTGCCCGTAAGTTAACAATACCAGAAGATTTCCCATAAAATTCAAAGATGCCAGAATCAAGAGAGTTAGGGGAGCCGGCCAAAGTACCCTCTCCAGCCCCCTAGCAGGTTTAGGAGAAGATAAACCAGGCAGAGAGATTTCTAAATGCATGGTGGTGGATCCACTAGAGCAAAAGCAGAAACTTGGGAAGTGACATAAAGAAAAGCATGATAATTGAGAGAATATCTAGTTGCATCCATCACATAAGTTAAAAATACCTTTCTTCCACAAGCATCGTAGTTAGTACAATTGAAAAAAGAAATCAGAACATCAAATTTGTACACTTTAAGCTATTAATGGAAGACAAACTCCAATAACTAGTAACCTTAACCATGCTCCAACATATAGAAGTTGCTGAGAGTACATACCTGTAGAAAACTAAAGATTCCGGCCATAGAAACTTTAATCGACCAAACATTCTTTGAGTATTATTCAGCTTCAAAAATTGCCCTCAAGGATCATGCACAGATACCTGCAAGTGGTTTTAGGCAAAACAAGCAAGCAGAAAAGCATATCATTACAAAGTAAAGATTGTAATACTTGCCATAGATTACCTGCAGCAACAGACAATTAAACAAAATCATTTTCGATTTCCTAAACTTCATCCATTGATAAACAAAACAAAAGTGACGGCAAATGTATTTGGAAGCTTGTTTGCAAAAAGCGTTCTGCAAAATGTAAGGTTGTCATTCTAAATTTGGTTAACAAAGCCGAAAATGTCAATGATTCTTTTAGGAAAAAAATATAAAAATAAAATAAAATAAAAATCGAACAGGGTGTTTCACTGTTTTACTCATTTCCAATTACTCTACCATTTTCGTCTTCTATTTTTTAAATTCTGATTAAAAATTGAATTAAAAAAAAAAAAGCTACAGACATGTTATTGGATTTCAAAATGCAAAATTCAATTTCAAGTCTTCATTTTTCAAACAATTGTATAACTGATCCTAATGGCACCCTAAAATCTTAAAAAGTTCTCTCTTCTGACTTAGTAAATAATTCATCCAACAACAACAAGAACTCAGACGGAAGTCAACATATGATAATAAGGTTTTCACTTTCGCTTCCAAATCATCCAAACCTTATCAAATTCTAATTCTACTAAATCAATAAACCATAATTCACCTAATCCTTCACTCGCTCACTCAAACAGAGCTCATCTTTCAAGCATTCAATTCTTCTCCACACTATTCACATGTTTCTCTTAACTTCTCACTCAAGCCAAACACCGACAGCATCACACAACAATTCCAGCGCTGAAATTCAATTACAAAATTAATCAGCCAAATATTCGCTTCCTAAAATGACTTTCCAGCCACTTCTCTCTTATTCAGTACCTCACCTTGACAGAAACCACTCGAAACGACACATCATTAAGCAATGAAACGACATAAAAAAATATCAATACAAAATTAATCAGCTAAAATTCACCTCCTACAATAATTTAATAATTTTCCAGCAACCAATTCTCCCTTATTCAGTACCTCACAGTCACATAACCACTCGAAACGACATATCATTGAGCAATGAAACAATATACAAAACAAAACAAAAATCGAAGAATTAGATCCAAATAGAGACCAGGATCAGATATAAACTGGAAGAAGCGAAGAAGGCGAACCGAACAGAATCCCAAAATCGAAGGAGAGACAGCAAGCAAGAGAGACAGGGCGTGCTCCGTGCTGTGCGTGTGCGTGTGCGTGTGCGTGTGCGTGCGCGTTTTGTAGCCGAGACCTTCAAATTTTTATGATAAATGATGCGATGAAACGGATGAGTACCCATTTACGGATCTTTATTATTATTTTAATGTTACAATAAGAAAAATAATAAATAATAAATTATCAAATTAAATGAATTACACGGATCCTTTCTTATGGCACATTCTAATATTAATTTATTATTACTAGTTAGCATTTATAGGAAATTCTGTTTCGGTACACATTCATTTAATTGAGATAAATTTATTTCGTTTTTGTATTAAGGACCAGAATATTAGATTTAATATCTTATAACTTTTGTGAATTGAGATGAGACTTAGCAAGTTTAATTTTTTTTAATTTATTTATAAATAAACTTAATATGTATCTTAAAAATATATATTAATATATTTTAAAAACTGTATTTATTTATTTACTTTACAAAGATAAAGAATCTTAATAAATAAATAAATAAAGTAAAGATGATGAAAAGATGGCTCTCACATGTGAACAGAAAACTGGTGAGAAAGCTAGGGAACTTTCGAATTTATAGACATGAAATTAGTCAACCCTTCGAGATCTTTGTAGCAGGACCTTGAGTTTCTTCATTCTGGTATCAATCATCTTTGGATTTTTGCTAACCAAATGATATTGATACTAATTTATCATCTTGTTACATCATTTGACAAAAAAAAAAATATTAAAAATATTGAAATGATGTTTGAATGATCTTATCCATATTACTATTCTTATTTAATAAATTATGAAGTTTGAAAAACACCAAAAATTATGAAATCAATTTAAAAAAATTTAAATATTATAATCGCAGATCATTATAAGAATAATTTTTTTTTCCGGATGGTTAGCCTTTTAACGTTATACAACCAAAAAGGCTATTTATCCGTTACTGAATTTCTAATTATGGTACTTAAATTTTTTTTAATTATTCTTAATAAATTAATGTGTTGAATTTGTTTAGAAACGTAAAAAAAAAAAAAAAAAAAAAAAAAAAAAAAAAAANAAAATAAAAAAAAAAAAAAAAAAAAAAAAAAAAAAAAAAAAAGAGAGAGAGAGAGAGTTGGGCGAGCGCGGTAATCGAAGTCATGACGTTTGGTTTGAAAACGACATCCTTGAAATGTGAACTTGTGAGTTGCAGTTTATTTGTTCAGCTTTGCGTCTCAATTTTCCCGACTCTCTCAAGCCAACTATTTTCTATATACCCAAACTACCCCTACATTTTTCTCCATTTTAATAGGCCTCTCATTTTACAATTTTTCTTTCTATGATTTTGGATGAGAATGACTTGTCTCCAGTCTCCAGTCTCCAGTCTCCAACTTTTGACTGTTTGTTTATGATTGATTTAGACGATGACTTGTACTGGTTTGTATTTTTGGCCCAACAAAAATAAATTCAAAAATCGAAGCATTTTTTAATTTTTATTGGAGTCTCTTCCTTGTTAAATTTGACTTTTGCATTGCGTAAGACAAATAATAATAATAATAATAAAAAGTAGAAAATTAAACTTATATAAGATGTTAAGTCATAATCAGTAATCACCTCTACAATAAATAACCTACAGAGCTAGGAATCTATAGGTCATTGAAAATTCTGTTCATTAAATTAAATGTGAAATTAATGTTAACTTGGAGTTTACTTTAAGGTATGAATTTAAGGTGTATCTTAAAGTACATTCGAAACGTAAAAAATATAATTCTATTATTTATTTTTTTATAATTAATAGTTTTGATATTTATTTATATTTATTGTTTATCATTTAACAATGCATTTGATTAAACTATTTTCATTAATACTTTTTTAATAGAATTCTTACAAATTAGTATAAAATAAGAAAACAAACAAACCCTAAATGAATAAATATCATGAAAATGTAGTTAAGACTATTGAGTGTTGAAGTGAACAAGTTGTACACAGCTACACGTTATAATCATGATGATTTGTTATCGTCCAAGACATAGTAATGTTGAAACGATTTCTTTGGATATATTCTTATACAAAATGATATTCAAAACAAACAACTTTCACATGGCCAATAATATGCTAAATGCAAAGGAAAGTTAATGGAAAATAGAAACTTAACATCGACATCA